>APFE030894520.1:27399-41388 GCA_000404065.3 Pinus taeda | reverse complement strand
ACCTATTTTACTGTTACTAATTCCTATTTAAAAGAAACAGTTCACAATTTTAATTGACCTGGTCCTAACGACCTTCTGAAAAATAAAACAAATAAATAAAGTAAAATAACTGACAAGTCTAACACCTGTCTAGCTATGCATGTATGACTGTGTGTTCTTGCCTCTCCATGAGACCGTCAACCACCTTTTGTCTCCTCGGAGTTGGATTCTCCTGCATCAATGAACAACCATGCATTGTCAACATCATGCTTCTATGATGTTGACATCAATATAAATGAACGACCATCCATCGACCATCCATGGGTAACCAACTGTTACAAGCATTATGCAAGTACTATTCTAATAAGATGTCTTTCCTGTATTTACATCATTCAACCATTTTTCCATTACATGCCTTCATTCATATAGATGTATTTCTAACTTCCCTTACATCATCATTACTTTGGAATTTCTAATATTACCTGTAACCATGGTTTAGTTTTTTTCAAGACCCTATATATGCTCTAGGACGCTCTAGGTTTTCTCTAGGCTTACATCACAACTAACCAATCTCCACTCATGCAAATACTAGTTACATATATTCTTAAACACCACTACATTAAGCTAAACATGACACTATATACTTTCTTATACATATTACATAAGAGTCATAAGTTTTAGTATTCAACAATCCTTTATCTACATTTTTCAAACATCCAATCTTAGCTTCTACTCCATGCAATACACTTTTCTATTGTAGTGCCTCAAAAGCAATATCTCTATTATAATCATCCACTTCACTTGGGTTTTCTTCAGAATGGGCATTCTTGGGGTTTGTTCACAATGGGCATTCTTTTTCTCCCTCTTGTAACTAGACATCATTGACTATTAATGTTCATATAAAAAGAAGACCAATAGTCAATGTTCATATAAAAAGAAGACCATCTATTGAGTTTAACAGGTCCGATTGATCATGGGTTTGGAACACAAATCTAGACTGACTATCTCTTGCATGACTTCTCAACTGTTGCAAATACAACATAGATTCAACACCTTAAGTCTAATCATGGTTTATTTTTTGCTTTTCTATACATATAATTTCTTCTAGAAGAACTCACTCATGTGCAAGATTTGTTTATTTCACTAGTGTTTGGGGTATCTGCATAATAAGAATTCTCTTGTGGGTGTCTCCCTTATTATTAGCATTTGGGGTCTCTACTTAGTAAAAGTTCTCTTGCGGCTATCTCCCATTTTATTAGAATTTCGGGTCTCACATATTAGGCATTCTCTTGAATCATAACATGAATTAACATAGCTGATTTTTCATCCTTAACATTCAAAAGTTTTAGCTCTTTGTTTTATTGTAATTGAGGTTAGGATACTTTTGATGATTTTTCACTCAAACTTCTAGCTTTTAATTGTATTGCAATTCAAGTTACTTGTGTTATTATTATTGGTAATATAGGTTTGACATCCTTAAAAATCACAAGGGACTTTCATATGGCTTTGCACTTTGACAATTTTTTGTTCTTGGTAGATATACCCACCTTGGTGTCGGTGTTGCCAAGCATTAGAACCAACATGTAATAAAATTCTAAAGTAGCTCCATACAGTTGAGTCCTTTGTCTTAGCCAAGATGTCCTTTGTGTTAGCCAAGATGGATCCCCATGTAGCATGGTGTAGGCTCTTAACTTTTCCAAAGAATGTCGAACAATGTGAAGAAAAAATTGAAAATTATTTGCTTGAAGTATTGGGAAAAAGCTTTGAATACACCTTCTATGTCACAAACCAATCCAAATTCCAAATTCCCAAAAGATGTTAAGAAGGACAAGCAAAGGAAAATTCAATCACCTTAAAATAAAGTGGTAAAAGACCATAAGATTTTGATCAAGTGAGATAGTTCAATATTGAAAAAGAGCATTTTTTTTATCAAATATTTCCTATTTGAACTTGAAATAACATCTTTGAAGATTGAGAGACAACCTATGCTGGAAAGGTTATAGAATCTATAAACTTGGCATTATGTAAGTGATTTCTATTTATTTTCTAGATTTGAATGGCATTTTGTTTACTAATTTTTATATTCATTGATCTTCTCTGGTGATTCTTCTGGAATTTATGCCTTACGACATTTCCTTTGCAACATCTGGTGCAATTTCTAGTTGTAATCGTAATTTACTATGTTTATTGCATAAATATTCCTTAACAAGACCTCTTGGCATGAAACACACTGAGAAAAAAAAATGTAAAAAATGTAACACAACCTCTTGGCATTAATTATAATTCCATAAATTTATTGCAAGAACATTTTATTAATTGTAATAATAATTTACTATGTTTATTGCATAATAACACGACATCTTGGCATGAAACACACTGAGTAAAAAATGTAACACTGTAATTATAATTCTATAAATTTATTGCAAGAATATTTTATTAATTGTAATCATAATTTACTACTCTTGGCATGAAACACACTGAGTAAAAAATGTAACACTGTAATTATAATTCTATAAATTTATTGCAAGAATATTTTATTAATTATAATCATAATTTACTATGTTTATTGCATAAATATCCTATTCATTATTATAGAGTAATCTGAGATGTTTGACATTTTGGAAAGTGAAAATCGTTTACTATATATAGTGATTGTTGAGTTTCATTATAAATGTCAATTAATCAAGAGATAGTTACACTCAATATGGAAACTATGATTTTACATTTATACCTTTATTCCACATAGAGAATTCTACCCAAGATGGAAATGGAATATTGTTTGATATTTTGGAAAATGAAAATCATTAATTTTATTATATATAGTGATTGTTTCACATTTTCTGAATTTCATTATAAATATCAATCAATAAATTTATTTCAAGAATATTATATTAATTGTTATCATAATTTTATAAATTTATTGCATAAATATTCCATTCATTATAAATAGAATATTTATAATGAATATTTGATATTTTGGAAAGTGAAAATAATTTACTATATATAGTGATTGTTGTATTTTTTATGAATTTGATTATAAATGTCAATCAATCAAGAGATAGTTACACCCAATATGGAAATGAAGATTTCAATCATATGATTTTAGATTTATACCCTTCTTCCACATATATAATTGCAATTATTTACTATATATCGTGATTGTTGTACCTTTTTTTGAATTTCATTATAAATGTTAATCAATCAGGCGATAGTTACAACCAATAGAGAATTACACCGAAGATGGAAATGAGATATTGTTTGATATTTTGGAAAATGAAAATCATTAATTTTATTACATATAAAATCATTTGATGTGTAGGGAACTATGATGCTGTCCATAGAGTGTTTGCTAGAGTTTGAATGAGTTTGAATTGGGGAGCAATGTAAATGGATCTGAATAAAACCCAAGAGAGTTATATCAATTGCAAGAAATCTTGAATCCCAAATAGAGTTGGTGTATTCAAATCAACATTTGGTGACATCATCATGGAAGAGTAACAATTTAATGTTACTCTACGCTATTGCCTTATGGCGTTTCCTTTGCAACATTTGGTGCAATTGCTAATATATAAGTTAAACATATATACATGTAAAAAAACATGGAACATGATAAACATGGAGATTCATCCCCCAATTTATCATGGATATTCTTAATTTATAAATATGATTTATTACAAACCATGGGCCAATGTGATGCGGGAGCATTCAACCCAAGAGAAATTATTGTAAATAATAGTCATAGGGGGTCAAACATTCTAGAATTATTTTCCTAAGTTACAAGTCAGTGTGATTTTTCCAAAGTCAATAAATGAGAAAATAGGAAATAGAGAGTGCTTTTAGGCATAAAAGGAATGGATGTGGATCATTAAGTGATAAGGAAGCTTTTCTATTTTAGAACAGGGAAAAAGATGGGAAAAAGCCTCAAGATGCTTTTGCCATATGTATGCATTGCATGTAGAGTTAGAGCTTTTAGTTGAGTGATTTTAGGATTTTTAGATCATGTTAAGTTTTATAAATTAGGAATCCTCAAAGACATAGAAAATCAGAGATAGAGTGAGAGAGAATGAGTGAGTATGAAGAAGAAGAGGCCATGAATAGGCCATGATTTCTCTTGTAAATAATTTATTTCTTAATTAATTATTGCAGTGATTTGTGTGCATATGTATTGTCTGGAACTTTCAGAGCTTTTAACATTTATCAGGGATAATATGTTGGATTTATTGTGTATTGCAATGCATGGTTATATGCATAGACAGAGCTTAAATATTCTGGGTTTTGTAGGCTAGGCTTGCATCAGGTGGTATCAGAGCAAGAATAGCTCTTTTTGAAGGTTCAAGTGTTTTTTTTGTTAAGTTAATTGCATGTGATTTTTGGAATTGACGAATATTGTAGCAGAGAGTGCAGTGATCAAGGATTCCAGTAAGGGATTCTAAGTGAATGTGGCAGAACCTAAAGATTCAACAGAGGTTGAATAAAGTTGCAGATGAGAGAAGCCTATAGGAGCAGTGGAGGATGCTCAAAAGGTTCCAACAAAGGACCAATGATTACCAAAAGACCAGATCCGGAGGGAAGGATTGGTGAGGTAAGTGGCAGCAAGAGAGTTTGCTGTGGTAGAGGCTTCATGCACTCAAGGTGAGGTGACTCATGGGCAAGAGATGACACGAACAGTCATAAAGGAGAGAGCAAAGTTCAGAAAGAGCCACAGAAGAAAGAAGGAAATATGCAAGCGAATGGCATAAGACAGCAGTTGACTCAGGAAGAGTATGAGAAAGAGAAAGTTGAGATAGCAGTTCATCTTGAGCTATTGATGGAGTTGTTACAGGAAAATGTGAAAGACCAGAGACATGGTTTGCTGATGAGGAAGAGAGTGAAGTGGCAGAGGCTACAACAAAAAATAAATCTACAGATAAGCATGCAATTAACAGGTGAGCTGAGGAAGCTTGAGCAGATGATGGATGTACAGTTGAGACGGGAAGAACTCAGAACAACTGAGTTGGAAGAGGAGGTTTCTATTGGTGAAATAATGAAGGAAGAAGTCAAGACTGAAAAATCTTGTGATTTAAAAACTAATGATTTGTGTATGTTTGCAGGTACAGAACAGGGAGATGAACAAGCTTTAGAATTTGTCCAAGAAGAGTTGAATCTGAAGGTTGTTCAGATCGATGATGAGAAAATGAAGACGAAGGAGTCTAATCAGAATGTTGGACCAGATGATGATTGGTCAAAAGTTGTTGAAGGTATAGAAAATTGTGTGAAGTTTCCAAGTTCTACTCCTAAGGAAGTTGTTGAATTGTATAGAAAACTAGATCTCCAGAGAAGAGAGTTGGAGAGACAAAGGACTTATGTGCAGCTGGTGAATGCAAATCAGCATAATGATGTGCTGACAAAGGAGTCGGGAAAGAACTCAGAACAACATACTGAAGTGTTGCTAGAGAAAGTTGAGGAGACATTTGAACCTGAGGAAGAAGTTGCAGATGAAATTGCAGGTGATGAGCAAAAGAATGTTGCAGAGGGACAGGAAGTTTGGGAGGCAGCAACATCCATAGTGACAACTAGAGCAACATGTGGGGCGACATTTATGATGACAGATAAGACAACATTGATAGCAGTAGAAGAGGCACTGATGCCTTATGATTTTTATTCTAACAATTGTTTTGTGAGTACATGTTTTATTGAAGATGCTGGGGAAAATATGTTAGACAAAGAAATTGAACTGATGAGGCAGATGATGATGAAGGAATCCCTGAAGAGACCAGCAACAGTGAAACAAAGGAGAAGCAGCAAAAGAAAGACATCAACAGATTGTGAGAGTGCAGCTAGTGGAGTGATGCAACATAAAGTGTGGAGACCTGGAGAAGAACAACATACGGAAGCAGCGACAAATGGAAAGTTGCAACATAAGATATGGGATCCAGGCAAACATAGATCTGAACACATGATCAGGAGATCATGAATTTTTCTACCTTGGGAGTCTGATGCAGGAGCATTCAGCCCAAAGGGAAATTATTGTAAATAATAGACATAGGGGTCATGCATTTGTGGAGTTAGTTTCCTAAATTCCAAGTCAGTCTAATATTTAGGCCTTTAAGTTTGATTTAATTAGATCTTATCAAAATAAATAAATAAAACTAGAAGAGCTTTTAGGCATAAAAGGAATGGATGTGGATCATTAAGTGATAAGGAAGCTTTTCTATTTTAGAACAGGGAAAAAGATGGAATAAAACCTCAAGATGTTTTTTGCCATATGTATGCATTGCATGTAGAATCTTAGAGCTTTTAGTTGAGTGATTCTAGATCATGCTAAGTTTTATAAATTATGTAGCCTCAAAGGCATTGAAAATCAGATAGAGTGAGAGAGAATGAGTGAGTATGAAGAAGAAGAGGCCATGAATAGGCCATGATTTCTCTTGTAAATAATTTATTTCTTAATTAATTATTGCAGTGATTTGTGTGCATATGTATTGTCTGGAACTTTCAGAGCTTTTAACATTTATCAGGGATAATATGTTGGATTTATTGTGTATTGCAATGCATGGTTATATGCATAGACATAGTTTAAAGATCCTGGGTTTTGCAGGCTAGGCTTGCATCACAATGCCATATGCCCAAAATACCATAACTCACTTCTAATGACACTTGTTTACATGACATTTTTTAATTAATTATGACACTTGTTTATATGACATTTTTTAATTAGTTATTTTAATTAAAAGGGTAAAAAATGCATAACTACTTTGAAACCTCAATCATTTATTTGTGTATACCACTATAAATATTCTAGAATATTCGATTAAGGTTTCACCTAATAATTATTAATAATAAATTAAAATTTTGAAAATCTTATTCTAAAATAGACAAACATGAAAATTTGTGACTTTTAATATGAAATTGGATTTAATGGTAAATTACTTTCTATTTTTTTTTACAGTAAACTGTCTTTTATCTTGAGAAATTTAAAATATGTTATCATTAGTACATTCTACTTTTATATTGGGCAATTTAAAATCCTTATTATTTAAGGATAAAGACAAAATTATACATTGAAAATATAATTGTAAATATTATGATTAATATTTATGTAAATTATATAAATATACGTTAAAAATCTAATTGTATATATCACTAGCCTAGATCCATTTAACTTGGATCTACCAAGGACTAAGAGGGATCAATGATTAAATTTATGTAAATTATATTTATAAAAAATAATTTGGAAATTTATTTTATTTTTCTATTTAATTTATTAAATTAATATATATTTTAATAAATTTTAATCAATTGGAGTTATTTAATTAGTTGGACATAATGATTATTATCTTTTTATCCTTGTTCAAATCCCCGCTAGTAACATGATGAATTATAATGCATTAATAAGTATTATTGTAATGGTTTAGTGCGTATAAAAGCTATTATATTGGCTTCGAACCTTATAAACTCTTAAATGAATATATAAACCACCTAGATAACAACCTCATTCTACCTCTAAAATTACCAA
Organism: Pinus taeda; assembly: GCA_000404065.3. Lineage (NCBI taxonomy): Eukaryota > Viridiplantae > Streptophyta > Pinopsida > Pinales > Pinaceae > Pinus > Pinus taeda. The sequence continues at coordinate 33,914 of APFE030894520.1, read as the reverse complement.
CAACAAAAGAACTGAAATCGTGGAATTAATTTGTATATATTTTTATTGTTTTTTTAAAGATTTACATATTAAAAATTTGAAATTTGTTTTGAAAATGAAAAATTATTGTCTCTTCAAATCCAATTTTAGTCTGGACACCTTCTCTTATTTACTTTTCATTGAAGTTATATCTCAATAGATATAAGCCCCAAGAGTTAGCTCAGTTGGTCAAAAACCGTGCCTTGCCATCGGGAGGTCACAGGGGTCGATTCTACCCGAAGCCCTTGGGGTTAGGTCTTGCTAGTAAGCCGAAGGACGATTAGCCCAAATTTTCCCGTGGACTTAGTGCCCACTCATTGACGAAGGTGCTTGTGACAGGGTAAAAAAAACAAAAACATTTCAATAGATATTGATTTTCCTATATTTTCTAATAAACTCTCAATTAAGCTCACTTTTATGTTTTTGTAAATTTTTCTTCGATTCTTTTTCAAATTAGGTTTTAATGTTTTTGTTATCATATTTTTCATCCCATTTTAAATATTTTTATTTTATTTTTCATAGGAGTGAGTTAATAATTAGATAAAGTCAACCTTTCTAATGAATAATAATTGTTTTTTTCACATTTCAATGAGGTGGAACTCTATTTCACTATGTTCAATTTTTTGGAACTTACAATAATTTGGGTATTCTTAAATAGTTCAAGATTTAAGGAAAAAACTATAGTCAAAATTTTTATTAATTAGAAAGAATGAAAATTTTCAACAATTTTTTATTATTATTAAATTTAGACAAAAAAATTAATTTGAAAAAATGTTGAGTTTGTCCACTTATTAACTTAATCCTTTTACATGTCAAAGGATCTTACCTTGAGTGTGTGGTGAACAATTGTTAGTTGCATGTGTTCAAGTCTTTGGAAACATGTTGTAACTGACTTGTTTGTGGCATTTATGAAATAGTTGTACCTTGTGTAATAGTGATAACCAATATTTCAAAGTTATTGATTCTCTAAAAAGTTTGGTTTAAAAAAATCAATCCTTTTACATGTATAGATTAATTGAATAATCCCTAAACATTTCATTATGGACTCACCCTTAATATTAAAGCTCTTACATTACTACATTGTAATTTATTATGAGATAACATGACAATTTTGTTGACAATTAGGTTTGTTTCGATGGTTGGGAGAAAAGAATGTTATTCTTTCCACGCAGGTTCAATTTCCACAAGTGATATGGTGAGATCTTAATACTAAATATAATGTTGTAATTCCTGTGAGCCTAGTTGTTGAGTGACCTTGAGCTTGAAAAACATTGTACCTTTTCCTATGGATTGGAAGAGTGGGGTGCTTGTCACATTAAAAAAAAGCCAACACATTACTATTTTGTAGTTTATTATGACATGAAAATAGTATTTTAATTTATTATGAGATAATTACACATAATAATTGTTCCTTCATGCTCTCATCTTTGAACCTCCTGTAGTCTCTGATGGCAGTTGGATTTGGAGGGTTTGTTCCTCCCATCCCACCCCCCCTTCAAGCCTTAACATCGATGCATTTAATGCTCTTATATTGGCATGGCTCAGAATGCCAAGGTTGCGACTTGTGAAATTCATGAAGAAGACTAAAGAAATTCAAGTTATGGTGAATCATGCACTACAATGCTTAAGTTGGTAGATCAAGGTCTTATGGGCTAGTTCACATGGATTTGGCCCTCTTATAAATCCCTAAATATTTCACTGAATAAGAATTGGAGGCCTTTGATTAAAGGAAAAGTCTCAGCCTCCTTCTATGGAAGGGTTTTTTATACCTTTTATTTTGAAGACAAATTTGAAGGCGACTTGATATTTTGAATCGTTTCTTATTTTATGGGAGCTCACGGCTTACATTAGATGGATGGAGTCAAGATTTCAACCCTAGAAATGATGTTACTTTTATTGTTCTTGTTTAGGTAAAACTCCCCTACTCCCCCTTCCACTTTTGGATTGATGAAACATTCCAAAATATTGGAAATTCCCTAGGAAAGTATATAGATAGAGCATAACTCAAAGATGGTATGTTCAGTTATTCCCACATTTGTGTTGAAATTGATTTGGATAAATTCATCCCAGAAGCAATACATCTTTAGTTAGGTAACTAGAATTTCATTCATGAATTTAACTTTAACAAACTTCCTTTCAAATGTTAGATCTATCATGAAGATTGTCATTTTGATAGAAATTGTTTAAAATCTTTAGATTCTCGCAACCAGAAGGAAGACAGAGATACCTGGTAGACTACCAAGAGAAGAATAGGTCCCTCTAGGCAACAAATTCCCCCTTAGGCCCCTAAAAATCAGATTGATCCTAAATTATTGCTTCCTCTTAATGCCCTTCAGGGGATCACTATTTAGTGAATTTGCAATTTGATCATAAAAACTCTCCCAACGATTGGTTTGAAGTCCTAAATGGATTGGAGAATATAGAGGAAACTTGTAAAAATTCTCAAGATATTCATGATAATAAGCTTCCCAAAGAGATCAAGATGAAGAAGAAGGTATGCCTCCACGTGAACATGCCCCAATTCCTATTTAAGTTCCATAGGAATAAGAATTAGAAGTAGGAGAAGCCTTTCTCTCCCTAAGAGACCTCCATGAACCCTCCCTACTCTATTACACTAGATGAGGAACTCTTTGTGCTAGGGTCCCACCCTAACCCCCTTATCTATGTAATGTGACCACGTCATAGTCAAGAGTCAATAAATCCCATATTAATAATTGTAAGTGGTTAATCCGCAATTAATAACGGAACCACAGTTAGTTGCAAATGGGTCGTAGTATTAGATAGATGGTGTTAGTAATACTGTGATATTGGCCCGTGGTATTGCATGTATGAGTCATATATAAAGGATAGAAACTCCCTGCAAGGAGTGTCATGTCTTATTTTGTAATCGAGCTCTGCTCTATTGGAGGTTGCCCCCTCGAAGAGGCAAGTGAACATTACTCTCTGAATAATAAAATCATTGCTATTCTGTGTTCTGGGCATCTTTTCTCGCATATTCTGTGTTCTGGGTCTCTTTCTTCGCATATTCTATATTTGGGTATCATTTGCAGGTTAAGAGCATAATAAGTGGTATCAGAGCACTTTCCAAGGCCGGTGGGATCTCCATTTCATAGAATTTTTTTTTTTGGCTTGAGACGTGTTTTGGCGTCTTTAAACCACGGGATCTGTCGTTGAGCGCATAAATCTATGGATTTGGGGAGGCATGCACACAGGAAATACAAAAGGTGGTCACGTCTATTGGACTCCCTTGTAACCCCTGTAGTAGCGCATTAGACAGAACCGCTCACAGACTGTCTTCCACATACCCTATGGGTATATCAGAAGCCCCCTAGGCTCCCTGAAAACCTCGCCATAGATAAACTGTCAGCCGTCTTGCGGCTATAGTACACCGAGAACAGTACTCGGGGAGATTACTCACCTGTACGATAGGGTAGTCGGGTGGTACGGCTAAGGGTACGGTCGACCCTCCTTAGTTAGAGCCCTGAAACATTGGGCCGATTACTACTGCCAGACCCTTATGTATATTGCGATCTGTAGCACCTGACACTCAAGACCCTAGTTCCCTTTTCAATCATCATCTCTTCTAGATCCGTTTGAGCAAAGGAGTGCAACAACTGCAGACATCGGTCCCAATCAGCCATTCCGATCTATTAGATCCACCAGATCTGCAGAAGCAGTCAGTTCCGCCATCCAGCGTTATCCGATCCGCCGTTCAGATCTCTCAGATCCACCAGACCAGAGTCGTTGTGAAGGGTTCCTATACTAGGGTATAATTGTCGCAGGACTTTTGGCCGCATTGACATTTTGAGGATTTGGCAACTGCAGTATTGATCAGGAAGGAGTAAAACTCCGTTAGGAGTTTCAAAAAATAATTAAAAAATTGGATCTTCGGCCTTATGGTGATCTGCCCATTAGGAATCAGGGACGACGAGCTGAGCATTGGTGGTTACCATTCAATTAATTGTGAAAATTTTTTTTGGCGGTCCCTAATTTTTTTCATCAGGTTGGTGTATTGGTAGCACTAGAGCTCAAAGCGATGGCCAATGAAAGGATGGACAAATTGAAGAAGTGAACTCCATCCATAAACAAATGTTTGACTCCATCCAAACTGCGCTTCGCGGACTACAGTCTCAGATACAACAATTTATGTCAAAGGGCAAGGAGCAAGCCCACGAGGAGGTGTATAATGGCCATGAATGCAATGACGGTGAATCTAACCACTCTCCTCACGTCTGGCACACCCATCCACCACCCAGTCAGTGACCTCCCAAGTTGGATATGCATAAATTTGATGGTTCTCACACGTCCGCATGGCTAGCACAAATGGAGCAGTATTTCAAATTGAATCATAAGCTTATGTTGGGGAGCATGTACTTCGACAATGAACGGTGGCAATGGTGGGAATGGCATCAGCGTTGCAATGGGTCTTTTAGGACTTGGACCCAATTTACCAAAGCTCTTCGAGATCGTTTTGAATAGGAAGACTCTTTTTTGGGTTGTCTCACTAAGCTCCAACAGACTGGTACAGTGGATGAATATATTACTGCTTTTGAAGGCTTAGCTTTCCGCACTATGGGTCTCATAGATGAGTTCTACACGGAATGTTTTATCAGCGGTCTTAAAGAAGCCATCAAAGCTCAAGTTCTACTTCACCACCCTCCCACGTGGACGAAGGCTTGCCAGGTAGTTCGTAAGGTGGACCGTGCATTAGCAACCCAATACAGTCGCCCAAATTTCCCCGCTAAAGGTTGTCCCCCACAGGCTCACAACACGACTCAAACACTTAAGGTCCAAAAGGTGTCCCCTGCGGAAATGGCCGAAAGAAGGAAGCAAGGAATATGTTACTACTGTGATGAAAAATACTCCCCAGGTCATAAATGTAAGGAGCCCAAATTCTTTCAAATAGATGCCACTGATTACAGCTCAATAGAGGAAGATCCACCATTGGAGGAACATGAGCCGCTAGAGGAAGACAACCAACAGGACAATGTCTCTGATGAACCAGTTATTTCGTTGCATGCCTTGGCAACGATTTCTTCCCCTCAAACGCTCAAAATCAGAGGGTTTATTAAACATCGCCCAGTAGTAGTCTTGATTGATAGTGGAAGTACACATAATTCCATCCATTAAAAAGTCGCAGAAACGACGCATTGCTTTGTACGAGCAGTTTCTAACTTCCAAGTTCAAATTGCATATGGAGGCACAATGAAATGTGAAGGCCATTGTGAAAATGTCAAACTTCAAATGGGGGATTATCAGTTGAAAACCCACATGTTTGCCATACACATGGGGGGTTGCGACATTGTCCTCGGCGCTGACTGGCTCTGCACTCTTGGGCCAATCACAATGGATTTCGAGGAGTTGTATATGAGTTTTAAGCAGAACAACCATGCACATACCCTCCGTGGACTCCAGGTGGGAGCCCCCTCTATCATCATCTTGCATAGGATGGAAAAATTGTTAAAAAAGGGAAATCATGGATTTGTAGCTCAATTTAATGCCATCCAGGTAGTCGAAACGAAGCCGTCGCCAATTCATCCTGAGATGCAATAGATTTTAAATAACCATCTGCTGGTCTTTGACAAGCCTCAAGGGCTTCCACCCTCGCGAGGGGAACATGATCATAACATCACCTTGGTTCTAGGGGCCCAACCCCCAAATGTGCGCCCATACAGATATCCATTTACCCAAAAGAACGAAATAGAAAAAATCATCAAGGAACTTTTGGAAGCAGGGGTCATTTGTCCCAGCATCAATCCTTACTCATCCCCAGTGGTCATGGTGCTCAAAAAAGATGGGGAGTGGTGGATGTGTCCAGACTTCAAGGCCCTCAATAAGTTGACAATCAAAGATAAATTTCCCATCCCGGTGATTGATGATTTGCTGGATGAACTCAATGGGGCTCAATTTTTCGCGAAGCTGGATCTTCGCTCAGGCTACCACCAGATTCGCATGAAGGAAGTCGACATCCCCAAGACTGCTTTCAGAACTCATGAAGGCCACTATGAATTCCTAGTCATGCCATTTGGTCTTTGTAATTCCCCCTCTAGTTTTCAGAGCCTTATGAACCACATTCTCAAACCATATGTCAGGAAATTTGTCCTTGTCTTCTTTGATGACATCCTAATCTATAGTTGCACTTGGGCCGCACATCTTCAGCATGTAGATCTACTCTTGTAACTGCTCCGCAAGCATAAATTACTTGTCAAGATGTCCAAGTGTTCGTTTGGCATGGCAGAAGTAGAGTATTTGGGCCACATTGTGGGGCGTGAGGGTGTCAAGTTGGACCCCAAAAAGATCCAAGCAATGCAGGAATGGCCTCAACCTAAGACCTTGAAGAGCTTACGCAGATTTTTGGGTCTCACAGGCTATTATCGTAAATTTGTCCGCAACTATGGTCGCATAGTGAAACCCCTCACCCAACACCTAAAGAAAAATTCTTTCTTCTGGAATGAGGAAGCACAACAGGCCTTTACAGCTCTAAAAAATTCCATGTG
>APFE030894520.1:562-27389 GCA_000404065.3 Pinus taeda | reverse complement strand
AATGGCCTCAACCTAAGACCTTGAAGAGCTTGCGAGGATTTTTAGGTCTCACAGGCTATTATCGTAAATTTGTCTGCAACTATGGTCGCATAGCGAAGCCCCTCACCCAACTCCTAAAGAAAAATGCATTCGTCTAGAATGAGGAAGCACAACAGGCCTTTACAGCTCTAAAAAATTCCATGTGTTCCACTCCAGTTTTAGAACTACCTGACTTCACCAAATCTTTTGTCATTGAATGTGATGCTTCGGGGACAGGTATTGGCGCGGTTTTAATGCAGGAAGGGAGACCGTTGGCCTTCACAAGCTAGCAACTCAGTGGGACGAATCAAGGCCAATCTACATACGAGAAGGAAATGATGGCCATCTTACATGCAGTCGACACCTAGTGACCTTATTTATTGGGGTGACATTTCCAAATCCGCATAGATCATCACAGTCTTAAATATTTTTTGGAGCAACGCCTATCCTCCCCACAACAAAATAAATGGCTAGCCAAAATGGTGGGATATGATTATGAGATCATATACAAGAAAGGGAAAGACAATAGTGTAGCAGATGCATTATCTCGCCAATTTGAGGAGGAAAGTACCCTGCTAGCTATTTCCCTCCCCATTCCAGAATGGATTGAAGAAGTTCGCAGAGAATGGTTTTCACACCCAGGGCTCTCCCAACTCATTTCTCAATTCCACGCAGATCCAAATTCCACCAAGGGCTACTCATGGCAGGATGATATTCTTCACTACAAGGACAGAGTCATAATATCACCAGCATCCACCTTCAAAAGTCACATTTTGGCAAAGATGCACTCATCTCCCATTGCAGGACATTTGGGCTTTCAGAAGACGTATGCTCGCACCATAAGATCATTTTTCTGGACAGGCATGAAAAATGACATCCTTACCTTCATAACCGAATGTGATGTCTGCCAACGCCACAAAGGGGAAACCGTCAACACACCTGGCACATTACAACCATTGCCCATTCCAGCATTAATTTGGATGGAAGTTTCTATGGATTTCATTACAGGTCTTCCAAAATCAGGGAACAAGTCAGTCATCACGGTGGTTGTGGACCGATTGTCGAAGTATGCTCATTTCTGCGCTCTTCCCCACACATTTACACCAACCTTGGTTGCTCAAACTTTCATGGATCAGATCTTCAAATTGCATGGCATGCCTATTTCTATTGTGTCCGACCGCGACCCGATCTTCACCAGCAATTTTTTGCAGGAACTCTTCAGAATCCAAGGCATTCAACTAAAACTCAGTACTTCCTACCATCAGCAAACAGATGGTCAAACTGAAGCCGTCAACAAATGTCTAGAAACCTACCTTAGGTGTTTTACTTCAGAAAAACAACACCTTTGGGTACAGTGGCTTCCTCTAGCAGAATGGTGGTATAACACCAACTATCATGCCACCACCAAAATGACCCCCTATGAAGCAGTATATGGTCAACTCCCGCCCTCACCTACTTCATATCTCAAGGGATGCTCAAAAGTCCAAGCAGTGGATCAACTCCTACAACACCGCGCAACTATGCTCACCCATCTTAGAGAAAATCTTCATCAAGCTCAGAACCGCATGAAGCAACAGGTAGACCAGCATCCCTCAGAGCGCCACTTTCAAGAAGGGATCAGGTCTTTTTACGGCTCCAACTATATAAGCAAACATCACTTAAAGACAAGGGATGTCAGAAACTCTCTCCCAAATTCTACGGACCCTATCAAGTACTTCAACGCATTGGAGAAGTGGCCTACAAGTTGGCCTTGCCACCTACTGTAAAAATCCATCCAGTTTTCATGTCTCATGCCTCAAGAAATTGATTGGGAATAATTACAGAATCCAGACTAGTCTCCCGGAATTAGACGAAGAAGGATCCATCTGGCTTCAACCGGAACAGGTCCTCGACACACGAGTCAAGCAACTGCGCGGCCGTATGATTAAGGAAGTCCTGGTCAAATGGAAAGACACCTCTCCAGAAGATGCAACTTGGGAGCCAGCCACTATTTTGCAGCAATTTCCGCAGCTTCAGCCTTGAGGACAAGGCTAGTCTTAAGGGGGTGGGCATGTTAGGGTCCCACCCTAACCCCTTATCTATGTAATGGGACCACGTCATAGTCAAGAGTCAATAAAGCCCATATTAATAATTGTAAGTGGTTAATCCGCAATTAATAACGGAACCACAGTTAGTTGCAAATGGGAAGTAGTATTAGATAGATGGTATTAATAATACACAGTATTGGCCCGTGGTATTGCAAGTAGGAGTCATATATAAAGGATAGAAACTCCCTACGAGGAGCATCGTGTCTTATTTTGTAATCGATCTCTGCTCTATTGGAGGTTGCCCCCTCGAAGAGGCAAGTGAACATTACTCTCTGAATAATAAATTCATTGCTATTCTGTGTTCTGGGTATCTTTTCTTTGCATATTCTATATTCTGGGTCTCTTTTCTTCGCATATTCTGTATTTGGGTATCACTTGCAGGTTAAGAGCATAACAAGTGGTATCAGAGCTATAACAATTATGGTAAAGTATTGTCTCTATGATAAGGGCTCATGAAGGAAACAATGTTGTCAAGGTAGTGATGAAGATCTTGATATCAAGGAAATAATGAAAATCTCGGTGAAGAGAAGTCAAGAAGAGGTTTGACTAGAGAACGCGTGTCTTGGTATTGGAGTGGCTTCTAGGTTAGGGGTCTTGGCCTTGGTACTTGTCAATTGGAATCTCTATAAGAAGAATTTGTGCAGGTTTTCCTCTCAAAGAGTGAGAGTTTTTAGCCCTGGCTCATAGCCTACATCTTGCGTCTTGTCTATTAATGTTCATGTATTGATTATTGTTTGATGAGGAAGAACACTAATAATCTAACAAGAAGAAGATCCTAATCTAAAGAAGTAAAAAGCATTCACAAGCAGTCACTAATAGAAGAGAAATCACCTAATGCTCATGCCCTAGATTTCTCAACAAGTTATATAGATGGAGGGTGGAAACTTATTTATTTTATTACGAATGATTAGGTCATGGGAACTATAAAGCTTGATTAACTCGATACCAAATAAGTTCTCAGTTATCTCTTCATAATCTCTCTTGAATCTATTAACTAAGTCAAAGTCCTCATCTAGCCAGAGGGGATTAGGGTGAGAGTTATTACATAAGAGAGTAGCTTGGTTAGTGGTAGTGCCAACATTGAAGTCCCCTAACATGAGGATATTATCTTCATTCCTTAGATTATGAATATGTTGTTCTAAAGTATTAAATGTGCAATTCTTATCTAGGTTGTTTTTCTTATAGGAGGTTGAGTTGATAGGAGCAAAATAACAAATTGTGAGATACATCCTATTAGTGTTAGAGTAAAAAATTTCAATCCAAATGTACCGATTAAGGGGGTTGATCTTATGAAGCTGAATATGAGGAGATATATTATTTTTTATATAACAAACTATTCCACCAAACCTCTACAGGAGTATTTCTTGTTCTGGGTTGACAAAGAATGAAACAATCTATATGGGGGACCATGGATTCGTCATGCTCCCAAGTTTCAACTAAGAAAATAAGATCAATATCACTTGGGATCCAGCTTATCATAGGACATTTATGTCATGGAAAACCACAATAGTTCCACAAGAGGATTCAAAGTGTTCCTAGTTCCTATTTGTCACTCTTATTTTGCTCTCTATCTCTAATAAGAGATTTCCTATTTTTAATCATTGCCCATTTTCATTCCTTTCTTGCCTCCTTCACCATTTGCACCCCTTTTCTTAGTTGATCTTGTTCCTATGGAATAAGATCCTTGTTTATAGATATTCTTGACCATTTTAGGCTTGGGAATTTACTAAATATATTTTATTTATGGTCATTACAACTTACCTTAACACATATCAATCTATGTTTATGCTCAAGTGTTTATTCCACCCTTTTCACTTATGTTAGATCAGTTGTTTGAGTTTGTGACTTAACTTTCAATTGTTCTTTTACTATTTCTAACATGTCCTCATTTGTTTGCTCTTTTATGGTACTCACGATCTAGTTCAATTAGTTTGTTCATTTCCTTTTTGATGAGTTTGATATCTAATTTATTCTCTATGCTACTTAGTCCTAAATTATTATTTAATTCTTTATTTTTGTATTCCAAGGTGCAATTTTTTTCAACCATTTATTGTTTTTTGTTTTCTATTTCTTTCACCCTATCTTTTATTCTTTGGAGTTTAGTCTAGTGTTACCATTTTATTTTCTAATAATTTGTAGCTATTGTCAAGCCTTGTGAATATTTCTAATTTATGTTCCATAAGCATTGTGGATAATTTGAGTTTATGCTTGGTAAGCATTGTAGATAACTCTAATTTATGTTCTCTTTCTCTATCTTCTATTCACTTTTCTAAAGAGTTAATATGATCATAGAGGCTCTCTAAAGTGATTTGGCTTGACCTCCCTTTGTTAAATGAAGACTTAGATATATGAGAAGAAAATACTTATAATTTTAACAAATAGAACTTTAAAAACAAGTAAAAAAAGAATGTATGCACCTGAGATATTTGCAAAAGAAAATTCATTGTGCAGACGACTTCTTAGTCTTCACAACAACTTGAGGCAAGCTTGAGTTTCATTACAGAAGTGACTTGCAATAGGCATGATGTGAGAGGTAGAATATAACCCAAGCTAAGTGGGCCACTTCTTGAACTTGATAGAAAATTAAACTCAAGGACAAAATGACAAATGGTCTAGGATTTCGAAACCGAACAAGATTGAAAGCCACATATATAACATCACAAAGGTATATAACATTGAATATTTATGTGATCTGCACCACATAAGTATATATAATATCAATGTTGGAATCTTGAGCGAGATCACCACATCATAGAAGTATATATAACGTGGTAGTGTTTACAAAGTTGACCTAGAATTCTGAAACCATTTATTTATGAGATAATATCACCACATAATTATATATCATTGTTGTAGAGAGATCACCACATTGCAAAAGTATGTATAATATGGTAGTGTATACTGAAGACAGTCCACGGTTCCGAAACTGTTTATTTATGAGATAATATCACCACATATTTATGTGATCGGCACTACAGAATTATATACCAATGTTGCAGCCAAGATCATCACACTACAAAATATATATAATATGGTAATGTTTATTGCAAATAGTCCAGGGGTTTGAGTCTTGTGACGGTGGTCCAATGGATAGCTGGGAGGTTTGGCCCCACAAATTTCACGATCTAATTCCAGGCAAAATTATGTACGTCTAAGAGTTGTTTTAGGCGCGATTTCTTGATAGTGAAAAAAAAGATGATCCAAAATTCTAAAACTATTTATTTATGAGATAATATCACCACATATTTATGTGATCCATACCACAAAATAGTAAAAAAATTTATTAATTAATTAAAGCAACGATATGATCTTAAGCAAAAAAAAAAACTAAAAGTAGCAATCAAAATATTTACGATACAAAATTGTATAACAAAATATCAATCCTAGCAATTGTCCCAAAAGGTACAAAGAGAGCCCTATAGGATTATTAAATTGGAATTGTTGAATTTTTCTAGAAGAGTTAATTGGTTTGTGGAAAACCTTGTTTTCTTGGACTGGATCATTGTGCAATTACTTTTCTTTAGATGTTTTGTTTATATCTATATTACAAGAAACACATTGAATGTCTTATTTCATTTCTGTTATCCTTACTAATATCTTTTACGTGCTTTTTCTTGATCAATTTGATAAAATATTCCATTATCCTTTTGTCAAAATCCTCCCCGGCATATTGTGTACATCTCGGTAAGTTCAAAGCTCGAAAGCCAACCCATCCTCTCCACCCCACAGAGGTTCATGCATACCTCTGTTTCTATCAATTCATTCATATTCAATGCTATAATCTTTGATCTCTACACATCATCAATTACCCTATCAATTAAGTAGAAAGTTAGGTAAAAACAATGACTACAGATGTAAAGAAACTAACCTAGCATTCATATTGGACATTGTCATTGCTCAAAATGGACTACTCAATCACACCATGTGTTCGAGAAGACGATACACAAAACACACAAACGTCTATGGGCAGCTTTTTGCATACTATCTTCCCTGATAATCAATATGATATATGTAATTATGTTTGTCCATCACCAAAATTCAAATTTTGTTCATATAGATCTAAATAAATAAATAAATAAAATTAAAAAAAAAATTAAATAACATCTAAATGTGATTCATAAAAAAAATTACAATTTATATATGAAAAAATTAATCGCTCTCGAATCATATTAGATCCATATTTATTTCAAACATTATTAATTCCATTACCATTTACAATGGGAGTTGTCTATAATGGGACTTTTTGGAGATTCGGGTGATCCGGCCGAAGAAATTGAGGTTAAATCTTGATTTGTTGCTGTTGAAATGGTTTTTTAACTGCATATTTAGATTCAGCACCCTGAAGAACCCCTGGGACGCTTTGATTGTCCAGAAAAGGTTAAATCTTGATTTGTTGTTGTTAAAATGGTTTTTTAACTGCATATTTAGACTCAGCACCCTGAAGAATCCCTGTGACGCTTTGATTGTCCAGAAACTAGCTATCAAACTTGCGATTCCAATAAATTGCTGCCAGATTTTGACAAAAAAAACCACCAGAAAAGCTTTCAAAAAGTCCCATTATAGACAACTGCTTTACAATAATCCCGATGATAAAAAAATGATTAACCAAACCAATCCTTGATAATCCTTGATACTTTATGAACATATCCAACATTAAATGAAATAAATTGTACATACCACCAATGAAATAAATTGTACATACCACCAATTATAGATTCTTTATGAACATATCTAACACTAAATGAAATCAATTGTACGTACCACCAATTATAGATTCTTTATGAACATATCCCACATTAAATGAAATCAATTGTACGTACCAGAAACAACTTGCAAACTTATAACTGAAATAAGGGCAAAGATTGTGAAAACAAGCCTCGCAACAGCCATTTCTGTATTGTTCTGAATATCTACCAAAGATGTTGAGATAATTTTTTAGAGAAGCAATAGCCGAAAACGGCCAGTACAATATTAGGAGATGCGTGGTTGATTAGTCTGTGGCCTTACTATATAGGGGTAAAAGGTGGAGACAAAACAACCATGTGGAGACTTTCGAACGCGGAAACCGCCTTGTCGAATTCGGCGGTGCCCGGTGGAGCCACCACAGAACTTTCTTGCAAATATATTTCACTAAAGTATTTTCTTGCAAATATATTTCACTAAAGTATTGGTAAACACCGCCTTCATTAATATCTACATCCTGTAGTGTTGCAATCCATGGGGAGTATTCTAAATATTATGCCTTACTTAATATTCCTTTTTTAATTTTATTCTTTTCTTGATTGTAATCTTCCACAATCAGTCATATGATAGTCATGTTATTGATAATTTAGAATTGTCTCGAGGGAGAAGGATTGTTTGATAGGTTAAAAGTGGTTGGAATTTGGGTAAAAAAATTTCAAAAAATCTTGTAGAGAGGTAGTTAATCATATTTTTGAGGGTGAAAATGGTTTCACCACCATCGAAAACTTCTAGAGCATCTAAAATTTTGAAATTTATCAAGTGTAACTTGGATTTACAAAAATCCTTGCCAGATTTTTTTAAAATATGACGAGCTTTCCATAACTTTCAAAGAAAAAAAGGCAACACTTAGATTTACAAAAATCATTACCAGATTTTTTAAAATATGACGAGTTTTCCATAACTTTCAAAGAAAAAAAGACAATCTTGTTAGACTCGTGTTTGGAAAATTATTTATTTAATATTTTAATATTACTATTTGTTTACTTAATTACGATTCTAATAATTTATTTCGAATTAAAGTATTTAATTTTAATAGTGAAAAATTCAATTTATTTAAAATATTACATATATATGTTGGTTATTTATTAACTAATTTTAGTATTATTATTTCTTTACTTTAATTGTGATTCTAATAATTTATCTCGAATGAGAATATTTAGTTTTTAATAATAAAAAATAATATTATAATATAATCAATTGGTCTTATAATAACTTCAAGATAAATATCATATTGTTGGAATTAAAGAAAATCATAAAAATAAAAATAAAAACCACATTGCCAAGTATTCCAATGGTACGGAAAACAATGCAAATTTTTTTGCCGTTGTTATATGTTCTGATTCATAATCTCTATGATGATGCATTCGTGTAGTCTTTATATATGCAGAGTTGTAGTAGATAGGTTTGGTTTTTTTAACAGTGGATGTATTTTGTTTATACATTATGTCTGCGAGTGGTCCATAAATATCAATAAATATGGTTTCTCTTGTGGCAGAAATCGCTTAGAGATGTTTTAGATGAACTATGGAAATCTGATTTATTTATAAGTTTTTTTTGTTTTTTTTTTGTTTTTGGGTAATTTGGTTAATGTATGAGTGGTTTTTTTGTTTTTTAGGAAATACAAAATTAATACAAGAGAGCCATTGCCGTGGCGGTAGTCCCTGCCGGGAATTGAAACCCAGCTCGTCCATCATTTTCACAAGAGAATGAACTATGTCTCTGCCAGATATCTGTGCATTATTTACTCTAACCAGTGTAGAAAGTTGTTTTTGACTCTTGCCTTTCGACATTTTTCAAGAAATATTTCTGGTTTACCAATAAATCGCAACGAGCCTCGGGTTTATTTAGTTATTGCTTCTAAAATATCTGAAACACTGTATAGAAAAATAAAAATTTTAATAACCTTCCGTTTATAGCTTTATCGCAGCTCGTGTCAATATCAATGTTTCAGGCGATCTTTCATCCATGCATATACAATATTATATTTTGTAATTATGATATCTCGCACATTTCTGTGGAGCACTTTTTGGTTCTGGAATGTCTCTAATTATAACTCATCATTCAGATAATGGGTGTTTGTATACATTAATATCCACAGCTCTGTTTATACTATTTTGTATATGGACAATGTTCGATTTTCAGGCTCGTCCAAGGATAGATGGACCTCTCTACTTTGTTCTGAAAAGATCATCATATATTTGGTTTTCAGTCATTACCAAACTGGCATATAATATAAACTTATGATAATTATGTACAACCTTTATTATGAACCAATTATATTATGTTTTTTCGTACTGAAAAAAAAAATAAAATAAATCCCAATATTAAACTTTTGCATCCGTGTTTGTCATTATTTAAATGATGAGAAGGAATTAAAAAAAACTTATGATAATTATGTACAACCTTTATTATGAACCAATTATATTATGTTTTTTCGTACTGAAAAAAATAAATAAATCCCAATATTAAACTTTTGCATCCGTGTTTATCATTATTTAACTCATCATTGTGCATCGTAAACCATGAAACAAAAATGAGAAGGAATTAAAACATTGAAATGTAGTGCGTTCGTCAATAAATAAATATATTTTGTGTAAAGAACATATGTAATCTGTAACCATATGTTATGGCAGTCTTTGACTGCAAATATATAAAAATTAAATATATAACTAAAAAGCTTTTTCATATCTGGCCATCTAAAATACAATTTTTTAATTTAACGGTTCCACGTTAGCCCACTATTATCCAGAAGAGGTTACACGTCTCGGAGCAACGAGTGTTCTAACTTGCAGTTTGCATGCACTTCACGTGTCCTTGCAGCATCGGGACGACGAAGCCACCCTCTTGTCCAAGCTCCCACGTCATGGCTTCAATCTACGGGACCTGCTCAAGAATCAAAGGTTTCAGAAACTACTGCCATTGCTCTCTGCTCCGGCGTTCTCTGCTCCGTCGTTCTCGGTGATACAGCTGACCTCTTGATCAACTTCAGCAGGGACACCGGTATCTCTGTGCAGGTCTCAGTGCTGCTGGATGACACTGCTACATTTGAGGGAGAAAAGACAGCAGGTCCCAACCTCAACTCCTCCCGTGGTTTCGAAGTCATAGATGCCATCAAAGACGAGCTTCAATCTGCATGCCCTGGAAAAGTTTCATGTGCTGATATTCTTGCAATGGCAGCACGGGATTCTGTGGTCTTGGTAAAATTTTACTGCTTTATTGCTGAAGTTCAAATTTCATAAATGGGCATTTACCTGTTCAGAGATTTATGAAGATTATATAGTTAAAACAGGAGAATTTTCTTCTTGTCATGATCAGACACGAGGACCATATTGGGAGGTGCCGCTGGGCAGGAGAGATAGCTTAACAGCAAGCAAAGCAGCAGTAGCTAACAGCCTTCCGGCCCCAACATCGAATATTTCAACACTCATCTCCAAGTTTAAGGATGTCGGTCTCACAGAAAACGATCTGGTTACTCTCTCAGGTTTTCTCATCTATATATACATTTATCTTTATAAGAGTAATCTGAACACATGATCTATTTTAACTATACAAAGGATGAAAAATTCAATGGTAAACGATTAATAACCATGCTTAAAGACATGAAAAGTTGAAAGAATCAAGGGATATATATGCGCGTAGGGTGTGTGTGATGGATATAAAACTGTAAAATGATCAATTTCTAATCCAAAATTCTGTGATTTACAAAGTTTCAGTGTAATGTTAAGTTTTGTAAAAGGGTTATTATTATTCAGGATTATGTCACTAGGAACCAAAAAAAACTGATAATTTTTTCAAAAGGACTTGTCATTGAGGATTTTAGATTACCAAGTGATTGATATGAAGAGAAATCAAAATAAAGCAAATAAACATTCTAAATTTACCATTTTTTTAGCCTTAACGTTCGTGGCTTAAAACAAAAAGAAAATTGATATTACCTGTGAAATAAAAAAAAGAAAATCCCATATAGAGCGGCTTGAAATCACTGAGCTCCATCTTTTAGGCTACACTAGTCTTTTTTATAAGCAACCTACAAAAATTACAAGCAAGGATGTTAGACAGTAAAGGCAGAAAATTGAATACAGCAACATCGTATAGGCACAGTGAAAAGATAAAGGTAACGTACCGCCATTCTTTATTTTTGTAGCAGTAGAAGAAGGACCAAATAAATGACATTTAAACAACTAAAAGGAAAAAATCATACAGAAATAGTGTGTAATCATACAGAAAAATAGTCTAATCATACAGAAATAGAAGTAGAACAGATTTAACCATTATTTTCTATAAAATATGTCGATTTTCTATAAAATATGTTGTTGCAGCAATATATGCAACGTTACTTCTTGCAGGGTGGAGCGGCCAGGAAGCTATCGCCGAGAGCAGAGCTGAGAGCTATCGCCGAGAGCAGAGCTGAGAACTATCGCCGAGAGTAGAGCAGCTATGGTGCAGGATGGAGCTTAGGATGGAGCGGAAGGAGGATATGAATTAGCAAGCTGAGGGTGAAGGCGTTTTAAGGGTTCCATGCAAATTGACACGCACTGTTTCCATGCAAATTGACACGCCCTAAGTTTTCAAAGAATGCTTTACCCTAAGTTTTCAAACAAGTATACAGGCAACTCTAAATTTTTTAGCTTTTTAATACATGCCACTCTAAACTTTTTATCCTAAGTTTTCAGAAAAGCCCGGCAATAAGAGGTCCAAATATAAACTTTGGATAAAAATCGATTGAGCAAAAAAAATTATTTCAAACATTGGGTTAAACATGACATGTACCGAAAATTTTACTCGGTCAAAACGAACTAATAGCTGGTCAACGATCTATCGATCGCTATTAGTCCCAGTTTATTTTTCGGAAAGATTGATTATAGAAATTATCTTAAGTTTCACCAATCTTTGTACAATATTAGTGATAAAGATTTCATTGTGGTTTTATTGTACTTTTCTTATCCAATAAATTAGTTGGACTCAACCTAGTCACAAAAAAAAACTTAAATTATAAATTTATTTGTATTATTATTGATTATAAAAATAATTAATGAGTTAAAAACAAATACATATAAAAAACATGTATAATCATAAAGATTCACTTTCACTGTATCATGGAGATTCTTAACATGTAAGTAGGGTTTGTTACAATACTATGGTCTAATACCTTCACTATATCATGGAGGTTCTTATAGTGTAAATAGGGTTTGTTACAATACCATGACCTAATATTTTTTATAGCATATACATTAATAAACTAGAAAAGTATTTGAGAAATGAGAGTTGGTATGGTCATAACTTTTCCTTTAAATTGAGACTATTATTCTTTTGACAAGAACACTTAGCAAGCAATTATAACTACAAATACTAGCAAAACTAAAACTATAATAATTAAATCCAAACAAATAACTTAAAATACTTTGGCTTATTACAAAAATCAATGAAAATACTAATTAATACTGTAAATTACTTCACCTCACAACCTAATAAAGAACTAAAAAAGTTCACAATAAGCTAACAATACAATGTAAATCTCAGCTCGCCCACGCTCTTTTATATTACACATTTTAGGAGGTGGCCATAATGGTGGTGAGAATAGCTTAAAACGATGTCTTTAAAAGTATTTGTGAATTAGAAGACCACCCAAATTCATATTGGCTTGGAATTTGGTCTAATGTTAATGTAGAATTATTCCACTCATGAATAATGTTAATGTAAATTATTTTACTCATAAATAAAGTATTACATATAAAATGAGAAATTGTTTTATTATTATTATTTTATTAAACTAAAACATAAATTTATATAATTTTACGTCAAGAGAACTACTTTACCAAATTATTCTAAAAATATTTAACAAAATAATAAAAACTAATACAATTAGTTGGAAATCAAATATAATAAAGAATATCCCTATCATACTTTACCAAATTATTCTAAAAATATTTAACAAAATAATAAAAACTAATACAATTAGTTGGAAATCAACTATAATAAAGAATATCCCTATCATCTCCTTAGTCGGAGATAAACTATAATACGACAATATCCCTATAAAGCTCCTTATCAGACTAAGCTAGTTGCTAAAAATAAAAATAAAATATTAAATTAAGAAATTATTATGAATGTTGATATATGTTTGAGGGATATTATATTAAGAAATTATTATGAATGTTGATATATCTTTGAGGGCACTTGGGCGATGAGAAGGTCAAATTTCACACTAGACTACAAACCCTTAACTATGAGGGGTTCCTTTGAGATGCACACGGTGCCATAAGTATGGTCACCTAGTTAATCAGTGCAGTTTACCCTTCTCTAAGTGACAGGTGTGGGGATGATTCTAGGTGATTTCTCCCCAACCAAAACCAGTCATTGGGGGTGATGCTTCATTTTTTAGGAGGTCCATGAGAAGGATACAAGGGTGGAAGTTACTTAGAAAATTTCAAATTCGGATGCCCAGAAGGATCCTTCACCTCCATCCATGGAAACTGATGTTGCTGTGGTTACCAACAAAAATTTGGAAAGCCACATCCCTCTAGGATACCACGGTGAATCAACTATCTAAAGCAAGATTGGATTTCGGACAATGACAATGTTTAATTGAAAAGCGCAATGGATTGGACCATTACAAATATGATCATAGACCTTACTTTTCCCACTACATGATGCATATTTTTGGACACTACTTTTGTTTGTCATATGCAACAAATATAATAGAACAGGCACTTTTTTGTGTATGTATATGGAGGCATATACTTTTGATTCATTGTTTTATGTAGCATAAAAGGTTTCTTCGAAAAGTACATCTGATTTTTAGTGAACTCTTTCGATACACACATGTTATGTATATGAAAAGAAGGTAATTCTCTATATTTCTTTAATAAAATAAAATTATTGGTTTTTTAATAAAAAAATTTAAAAAAATAGTAATGCGTTTTGTGTTTATCTATAAATTTGTAGTGTAAAAAGATACAAACAATATAAAAACAAGTTTTATCATCAATTTTAGTTTTTGGAATTCTAGTATTTGAAATCAATTTGCAAGTAATCTCATCAATATCATATCCCTTGAATTGCTAAAAAAAACCTAGTGCCAAATTAAGCATACTTAGGAAGTTGTGTGCATATTTTTAAAAGCACCAATTCTATTAGAATATAAAACATATGTTTTCAATCATTTCTTTCATATTTTTTTCTATGTTTTAACTGTTTTTTAATATTTTCAAATCTTTTTAATCTTTCTTTATCCTTCCGATGTCTTATGTTTTTCTCTCTGTTACTATGTAGAATTTAAGAGAGATGCTTTCATTATTCTTCCCCTCTTTTATGTTTTTCTATCTTCATTCTATACGTAGGGTTTAAGAGAGCTGTTTTTGCTTTTGTCAAAGTCGTTGAAAGATGTGGGTACTTAATGCAATCTATCTATGAATTTCTTTTGATTGATATGACTCAAACGTACAACCCGTAATTTATAAGTTTATTATATAGTTAAGGGTAATTATTTCATAAGACCCGAATGTGCTGACCGGAAAAATTCAGAAGAGTGAATTATCGGACTCCAAATTTGTCTTATAAACCGTGTTTCCACAAAGTCCCAAAGCATATCATCGCACCATATATTGATGCAAAATACATGGATTATTCCAAATAAATTTATACGAAATTTTATTTATCGAAGGAATATTTTGAGAAGTTCCAGCTATTCACATAGAACTCTGCAATATGAGCCGATATAACCCCTGCACAACCAATTTGATTGAACGATTGATTCACACCACTACAAGCTACAAAAATTACTCGACTACACAATCTGGTTCGTAATTTTAAACAATGGGCCCGTCCCTAATGCTAACACATCTTATCCCAAACATAAGGAACCATCAATAGCCTTCTCCGTTGCTGCAACTAAAACAAAGCCTAACATTTATGTAGTTATGTTTCTGCTTCAGGAATGGCGTCCAATCGACGAAATTAAAATCCCGAAAAAATAAAATAAAGCATAAGGTTGCTTGCACGTAAAAACAATGATTCAGACTATGGTAGTTGTGTATGAGAAGTGATAACTTACTTTAATGATTTAACTATGAAGAAGCGGGAGATGGAGCCGAAGTGGGGAGATGGAGCCGAAGTGGGAGAAATTGTTGCGACTCCATAACCAATTGTTGCAGAAGTGACAACAAATGATGCAACCTTGCTTATCATTCACCGTTGTCCACTTCTGTGAGACTTGCACAGACGGGGCAAATAGATACCTACACAAATTATATACAAATAAATCAATCATGGGCTAACTTTAGGTATACATATACATATTCATGGCTGTAGCTATATTTCATGTAGTATATCAGTCAATATACTATTTTACATCTGTGACATTAGTGGCGTTAACAGTGAGAAATAATGTAGTACCTTCCCCTGCGGCAAGATAACACAACGAATGCTGCAAAACCCATGTAAAAATGAGGGCGATATGCTCGTTTTGCCGTCGGCCCACGAAGTAATTAACGACAAAGGCGATCAGGAAAGTGACGCAGAAGAACTCTATGTAGTAACACTCAGGGCCTATGGGGATCAGAGTTTTTGCCTAACATGGCCAAATTCAATGCACATGAGAACTTGGAGGCGAAAAGAAGGCAACTCAATCTATATTTGGAAAAAGTAGTCAAAGCGCAGTGCATGCTTGCGAGATGACACTTCAAATCAACGGTTGAAAGTGTCTCACTTGATCATGACACTTCAAATCAACGGTTGAAAGTGTCTCACTTAATCAAACGAAAGAGGGTAAAAGTGTTGACCATTGTTGATTTTTATAGAAAAAGTAAAAGATAAATAATGAATAATTAAATTTAATATAGATATATGATTTTTTTTTTAATTGTTTAAATATAATTATATTATTCACTTACAAAATTGGTAAAAAGATTAAATTATTTATTTTAATAGTAAAAAATATTTAAATTTTAGAGAGTAATATCTCAGGTGAATGTTAGATAGAGTTTTTTACTTCACATGCATATATATGTAGAATGATTTTGCTTACTAAAAATAATACAAAAGATATGTTAGATAATCAAAACGGAGAATCGTAATGTCCTCGGAAAATTTGTAAATATTTTATTACTGATGTAGGTAAAAACATTGGACAATGTTGTTATTTTTTGTTTTGAATTAATAGTAATTGTTAACTCTGAACTTGAGAATTAAATCCAGTAATACCAAAAATTGTAACTTCCCATTGGGAAGTTGTTTTTGTTAAAAAAAATAGTTGCCAGCGAAAGGGAAAAACCCTAACTGCCTTTCCCAATCGTAACCACCCAAGGAGAGAGGGTGGGGGGTGGAAAGAGGCAGGGACGGACCGTGCTGTAGGGATAGATGGGACAGTGATGGCAAAAGTTGTGCTAAGTCTGGTGATGACCAGATAGCATTGGCACAAAAGTGCAAAAAAGTTTGCTGAAGGTTGTGGCCTAGCAGACAAGCTTGGGGGGAGATTTGGTCGTGCAGACAAATCTCGTGGACGAGAGGAAGACAAGCAGAGAACCAGTGGTTACGAAGTTATGAAAGAAAGAAACAAGTACTGATCATATCGGATACAGGTAAGTGCCGCTATGACAACTTTGTGCTGCAAGTACTGTGCTGTTGAAAAGCTCTATTTTAAGTTATTTGGTTGGTTTTGTTAGAGGGATTACGATTAGGAAAATTTGATAAGGATAAGCAGAGTTCAGGAAAGATGGTCTGAGCATGAGGCAAACTCATAGTTTTGAGCTGGTCAACAGATTCTTTTATTTAGATAGTCTGTAAAAGACATGTCGCACCTGCTGGGGCATCTGTGCCCAGGCGGAATAAGTGAAAAACCCCAATCTAATCCTGGGAAATTTACGCTATAGGTGAACCAGGGTAATTCTAGTTTTATAATGACACCTTTAGCGATGGCAGAAGGCCTCTAAGGGTCAAAGCTGCAAGTTTTAGAACAACCATCTAAACAGCAGCCTTGAAATGCATTCTACTTCCAGCAAAACGTTAGGATCATCTCCCTCGAACAGATGAAAGTAAATAAAAAAAAAAAGAAACTGGAATGATCCTTTCGCAATAAGGAAAGGATAAATGGAAAAACGAGATGGGGAAACTGACTATAAAATTTATCAGACACGAACCAGTAAACAACAAAACCTGCCACACTGTTACATCAAATTACACACAAAGTCATTACTGGAACCAAATTACCAGTGCAATTAAAAGCGTCGCTACGAGACCCCTGAGCACCCTAATGGGTTGGCCGCAGACCGGGGCCTTCGATAGCAAATAAACTCATGAAAGGAACAACTTTTCTGTCTTGTAAATCAAAACCCTGAGAATATACCACCTCGTATAGAGTACATCCGTTACTTTGGAAATTGCATTTGTAAAGATTATGAACAATAGAAAAACTGGTATTGACAAGAAGAATTATCACTTTAATATGGGTATTAACCAGTATGTTTTCTAAACTGAAATGCATATAAATGTATAGCGAGAATCAGACTCCAATATTCAATCTCAAGTAGAACCAAACACATAGTAAAATAAACGAGATGAGTAAATGAACATGTATACATTTCATCAAATAAATATCTATACATACATGTATTAGAACCGAAAAACGAGCAACCATCTTAACCCAAATCCAAGAGCCAAATGTCTAGACCTCAGAGTTAAAAGCCACACGTAAATTCATAACAGACCAGAAAATGGAGTAGCGGTTTATGGCACATCTTAACAGAGTCAAACAACTTATCAACCCACAACTACAGGCGAGGTAATAAAACAATCAAATACACAACATTAGGCCGAGGCGAAGCCGGCACCAGAATCCTTACAAGGGTCTTTGCCAGATAATTAAGCCTCTAAAACTAGAGAACACAACTGAACTACATTAATTATACTTTGACAGAGTACATGTAGATGAAACCCCTTCACTGGGTAGTAGAGTTGTGGGAAGGAACTCCGATAAAAAGGAGAAAGAACGAAACCCCCCTTCCAGAGCAAGAAAAACGGCAACCTAACCTGACAAGACAAAAACATATATGAAGCTGCTAGAATCCGGCGAGTTCCTTTTTAATTCCACCACAGCCCATACAACAAGGGTTTCGGATGTGTAAACTTTACCTGGGAGAAGTTGTGCGCCTTGACTGGAGGAGAAGCTGCTTCATCTCCCTAGCCGGTAGCGCATCAAATGCCTGGCGCCACCCCAACTTGCAATAGTGAAATCGGATTAGAACCTACCAGCAGAACTCACAAGGAGAAATAAGAGCAGAGTATAATAGAACTGGTAATCGAAATAGGAGAAACTCACCCTACTTGAGGGTAAAAACGAGCAGTCAATTCCCCATGAGGAGGCATCAGGATCGCCCTGTAAGGTGGGGAAAAGGAGAGACCTCCAACCTGCAACCCTAGCGAACAGCGTAACCCCAGACGGGAGCCAAGCCCAAAGATCAAAATGAAACGAATGAGCCCCAACCTCGGTAACGCAAGACTGAGTAGTCATCTGGAGAATAACCAACTGTTCGATGGAATGGATGGGATCTCCTCCATTGATCTGTTTAGGAATCCCGAGAAAAGTGGTACCACTACAGCTCCAATTAATTTGACAGCATAACAGAGTCTAATGGTGGTAGGTGAAGGCTTAGGTGTCAAGCTCTGGAGACACTGCCATTAATAGTAGGTGGAGGAGTACTATCACAGTACTCATTAACATGTAAATCACACAAATGTAAAACAAACCCGTCATACATTGGAGTCTGCGTAATACATGAGAGTCGAGGAAGAATGGATTTAAAACAAATATAAACTAATGCATTGGGTGATTCACATGGCGAAAGTATTTTATTTAATGTTTAATTTTTTTTTCTCACTCTATAGTTACGAGGAGATGTTACAAGAATCTAGCTCCAAGGGTTAGTTCAAGTGGTCTAGAGCCATTGGTGAAGTTCTTTGATATTGTTGCTACTTATTATTGATCATGGATTTGACTCTCTTGGATTCCTTTGGGGTGAGGCCTTGTAATTAGGGTCGATGGCTTACTTGGTTTACCATTCACAAAATGTGGGAAAGTACTTCGAGGCTTCTAGTGATTTTATTCCAAGTTTAATAAAAAAAAAAAAAAAAGGGAGGACCTTGGTTCCTTCTATGAGCCTATCAAAAGGGAGCATGAGTAGCTCAACCAATAGGACATGTACCTAGTTTTATCAATATCAAATATCCTCATGTTCTTTAGGATATTCATTAATTATGATGAGGTTGGAGGGAGTACCTTCATATATGCTTTAATAAAGCTTAGTTGCTTCCATTGAGTTGTGTTGGATATCTTCTGGTCTATTGCTACAATATGTCATATATTACTATACATATTGCTTCAAACTTTTTATCCATTAGGTGTAATTTGTGATGGATAGTTTGTTGTTGTTTATCTCTCTCTCCTCTAATACATGTGATATGAAAGCTTTATTTAGTCAATAGAGCTCTATAAGCTTGAAGTTTTCGTATCCTTGGAGCAGGAAAACCTTGTGTCTAGCATCTAGTCCTTGAAGTATTCCTCCACTTGATAATTGGATAGTTTATTCCTTTTCTATTTGACAACATCCTTAATATGAGCTACCTCGACCTAGACCTAATAGAGAAATGACAATGATAATTAAATATTGCCTTCATGGCATCAATTTGGACATGGGTAATGTGACAAGGGATCTCCTATAGTAGGGGATTCTTAACCACCTATTTGGACCCTTGAATGAGTCCACATTTATTGGATTCTAGCCATAACACATTTCTAGAGTTCAACATCATAGGTTGAGGATGCTTGACAAAGGACGTAGAGGGGAGGTCGTGGTGGTGGATAGAGGGGAGACCCAATGATAGGTGGGTGGGGTGAGGGGGGTGTAAAAGCCAAGGTAATAGTCACCCACCTAGAGAGAAGAACCAAAAAGAGACCTTTATAACTAGCACATAGGACTTCAACCATTTGCATACGAAGTTTGCTTACCTTAGTGTGTTTTTGAGCAAACTATATAACATGACATCCCAACTCAATATACCAATAACAAAAACTTGGAATTGAGCCAAAAGAACTAGACATAGAAGTGGACCCAGAGTAACCACAAAACTTGATTGATGACCTTTATTTCGTTAGCCTTGCCCACTCTTCTACTTCTCAAATTAGCTAATTGAACTTGCTCCTAGGTCCAAGAACTTCCAACCATAGTGTTGTGTGAGATGAAATCAAACAAAACATCATACCAAGTTAGAACTATTCTAACTTAGACATGTGGGATCAATAGTGAAAACTCATGTCCTATCCACCCTTCATATACACTCCTAACATAAGTAAGCTCATAGAAATATCCTTACATACACCATATAAAGTTCATACTTACTTCATAATAACACTCTATCCACCTTAAAAAAAAGAAAGAAAAGAAACTTTTATACCAATTTACGCGCATGCACCATATAAAGCTCATCCTCACTTCATAATAACACTCTATCCAAAAACACTTGATTATGAGCAAGTTCAAAATTAAAAGTTCAATACGTTATGAGATAATGTTGAGTGAAACAGGAGCAACTCCCATCGAAGCAATTGTTATGGTGCGCCTTATAGGCTATCTAAAAAGAATTGAGCAAATAGGAGTAGGTAGATGGCTGAAAGTTATCTTCAATGAAGGCATGTGTAAAAGAAAGAAATCATGGATGAGACAAAACAACAAATGAATGCAAAAATGGAATATTTACCTCAATGCATGTCCCACAAATAATAAGGAGTTAAAGAATTTTGTGAAGTTCCGTATATGGGGAAAGAGCTGGGTAGAAAGAAGAAGTACTATGTTCAGCAATTCAACTAGACTTGCCATCTCCAATAAAAAGAATACATTGGAGTTAGCATTCCGTGGAGAGCAAAAATTCTTATTACTCAATTAAGAACTAACTCACATCAACTTCAGCATGAAATGAGACTGTGGAAGAGACCTAAAGAAGCTTGGGAAGAATGAGTGTGTACTTTTTGCACTTCTCGAGCAGTGGAATCAGAAAAACATTTCTTTTTGGAATGTGATGCTTTCAGAGACATCAAAGACAATTATAACACTATGTTAACATCAATTCTTTAACATTGTCTTTTTAGTAAACAAAAATTAAAAAATTAGATCATCTCATCATCAATTTAAATAAAAAAATTAAACTGCAAAAAACAAAAAAATAAAAAAAATTAAATCACATAAACTATATTTAATCTCGTTAAAATCTCATTCATCTTATTAAAAAAACTTTTTAATCATAAAAACAAATTTCTAACATATTAAATAAATCATATCCATACTCATCTCTCCTTTATAAACTCCGTTTACATTTACGTATAAACACTAACCAACTAAAAATATATAATATAATACAGATTTCATTGCTTATACCAAAAAAACCATACCATCTCATACCAATTTATATAACGACATTCAGTTCTTAGGTGAGGAATTGTAAAAAAATTCAATTCCAAATAAATCGTGTTATGAAAAGGACTGGTTTATCAACCACGTGTCATGGTCTCCTTAAGTCAAAACTAACCCAATAAATTTCATTTTATTCTTAAATTTAATGATCGGATAATGCTCAACTGCAAAACCATTAAAATTGACAGCCGAGTACGCCTCTGTTGACAGTCACATAATATTTTTTTAATATTTTTGGTAGGAGTTTATAATGTGGTTTTTTGGAGATTTTAATGACGGAATCTGGAAAAGAAATTAAGGTTAAATCTTGATTTGTTGCAGTTAAAATGGTTTTTTAACTACATATTTGGATTCAGCACCTTGTAAAACCCCTGGGACGCTTTGATTATGCAAAAACTAGCTATCAAACTTACCATTCAAATAAATTACTACAAAATTTTGACTATAAAAAACCACATGAAAAACTTCAAAAAATCTCATTATAAACTACTACTTTTGACATCCTCTATTTATTTATTTCTTACATTTAATGATCTTAATGATCCGATAACGACCAACTAAGTAAATTTCAACCGACATTAGCAAATATACCCATGTTGCTCGGGAGGCAAGAAAAGGAGATCCAAATCACCTGGAAAATGCAATCATTTTCCAAGTCATATAATCTGAGTGGAATGTTTTTAGGCGGGCAGATTTCTTACATTTAAGATCCGATAACGACCAACTAAGTAAATTTCAACCGACATTAGCAAATATACCCATGTTGCTCGGGACGCAAGCAAAGGAGATCCAAATCACCTGGAAAATGCGATCATTTTCCAAGTCATATAATCTGAGTGGAATGTTTTTAGGTGGGCAGCAAGGAAGGAAGATTATGAGAATTTTGTCAGGGTGGGAGACAGATGTACAAATTTTTTAAGCACAGATCAAATTTTGAACACAACTTTTGTCACACACCTGATCATCCTTCTAGTCAGGGGACTCCACAAAATTTTCTCCGTGGAACAATTTTTGTGCCTGAGATAGGGGCGCGGATTAGATTTTGAACGCAGTGCAAGCTACGAAGACTGAACCGAGGCCTATAAATACAGAGGCGTGGAACAGAGTTTGAATGCTGTGAAAACGGAGCTCTATAAATATAATATCCACACACTACTGCCATAACTGCAGAGAAGCCGTCCGGCTTATGCAAAATCACCTGCTTAGAGATGGTGCTTAACAGAACCCATGTAAGTATCTCATTCTTTAATATTCGTCAGAGTATTTTTTCCCCTTTTTGGGGATTATGCACGGTCATGGGATCGAAACCTGCTGAGTATTACAGCTTGTGATGCCTTTACCCTTAACTGAGGTTGAATAGAAACTATGCTTCAGTTGTTTCAGGTGCTTCTTTTGTTGGGGTGTTTGATATTGCTCGGGATAAAAGTGGAGTGCCGGCCATTCACTTATAAGGCCCCTTTATCCCGAGCGGTAACCGTGTCCATTGCGGAGTTTGGAGGGGTGGGGGATGGAACCACTGTAAATACCGAAGCTTTTCGGAGGGCAATTGATCATCTGAGCGAATTCTCGGAAAAAGGAGGCGGCCAGCTTTACATTCCGCCAGGTAGATGGTTGACTGGAAGCTTTAATCTCACAAACCACTTCACTCTTCATCTCCACAAAGAGGCTGTCATTCTGGGTTCTCAGGTATGCCCCCCTATCAATCGTCTTTTACTATTGCCCTTTGTTTTTTCGAGTGTCTCCAGAGGCATGCCATAAGTGAGTGCACCTACCTGTTGCTAGAGGCACTTCTGGATATAATATATTGTTTAAGAGTGTTTCAAAGTAAGTAGTGTACAGTGAGCAAATATTAAACACTAGGGAGCCAGCTAATAATATTACATTATTCTTATTTATTTTTAATGAAAAAGATTGAATGGCAGGAAGTCAATTATTGATTGGCTTATTTCATTTCATGGTGTTTAAAATTTGTAATGCGCAATACGCATGTTATTGGCTGCCTGTTATAATGAGATGCACCTTATGATACAAATTTTATTAGCTTAGATAATGTAATTTTATTGTTTCAATTATTTTGCAAAATTTTAAATTATAACTATTTTTATTTAAATTTAAAATATATATTTAGAAAGTTTTGATATTTTATAATTTAAAATAGATTATTATTATTTAATTACATTAAAATCATTTAGTTTATATTTGGAAATGAGCTTGCTGGAGGAGTTGATTATGTGAATTGTTTCTATTTATTTATTTATTTTGGTTTTTTTCTAAATTTTAAATTATAACTCTTTTAATTTAACATTTAAATATATATTTAGAAAGTTTGATATTTTATTAATTTAAAATAGAGTTTATTTTTATTTAATTATCATTAAAATCATTTAGTTTAAATTTGAAATGAGCTTGATTAGAGGAGTTGATGTATGTGAATAATGCTGATATATTACATTGGATATTTTGTATAGCTGATGTTATTTTAAATCTAGTTAAAAACTGTGATGTTCAATGATAACCTACTCATTTTTACAATTTGTTTCCAATTTAGTTAAAAACTGTGGTGTTTACTGATAATATATTTATTTTTAAAATATGTGCGCGTGTTTTTTATTTTATTTTATTTAAATTAGTGAAAAGATGGAGAATGCATCGTATTATAAGAGTGAAAGCCATCTATAGAGGAGGGAATCCGCATACAATCTGGAATACCAGGGTGCATTACCGGAAATAAAGCTATACAATTGCTAACCAAAATTAGAAAAACAAAAAGCATGTATTTTATTGTTGGCTTTCCGTTAATAGTAGTGTAGAAGGTCAAAGTTTCCCGTGTGTTCCATGGCATGTGCTTAAATCTAGCGTTGTGTCTGTTTACTAACACTTGCGGGTTTTGGTGTAACGACAATCGTGTCTCCAACACCTATAACACCTGCAGGTTTTGGTGTAACGTCAATCGTGTCTCCAACACCTACGGGTTTTGGTGTAACGAGAATCGTGTCTCCAACACCTATAACACCTGCAAATTTTGGTGTAACGACAATCGTGTCTCCAACCCCTATAACAAAAAATCTTTTAAAAATACTCTATATACGATTATCTCTATCATCTCAGAGATTCAACCAACCATACATATAGCCGCTCAGTAAATATAATTTGATTAGACGTGTGCCAGTCAACAAAATTAACATCACTCATTTATTAAAGTTAGTTGAATAAGTTTCATTTTAAGCAGGAAAAACAAAAGTCAGCTGAATTGGTTTCTTTTTTAAATGTCTTTATTAATTTGTGAAGAGTATGCATTTTTTTTTAAAGAAAAGAGAGATTTATTTTAACGAGAAAAAAAAGCCTACATTCAGACTTGTGCATTGAGCACTCGTCAATTATGCTTTCTTCATTATAACAAAGATAACTTTTCCTCTTCTTATCCATTCATTAAAATTTGAAAATAGTTCTGAATCTCTGGTGCCTTTTAAATAACAAAAGGAGGGTTGATCTTTTTATACTTATTTATAAATGTTGATATTCTAGAGTTTGAATTGTAAATTGAACAATGAGAATAATACAAAATATGCGTTTTAAACAACAAAAGGAGGGTTGATATTTTTATACTTATTTATAAATGTTGATATTCTAGAGCTTGAATTGTAAATTTAACAATAGAGAAATAATAAACAATGAGAATAATACAAAATATTTTACATGATAAAACTTTGATAATTTAGTAGGGGTGGTTGGAGCAGGAGAGGTGATTTATAACTCCTGCGAATAAAAAGAATATAGTAATGTTCGAGGCTTTGTATTGCAACAAACAACCAAGCCGAATATTAGATATTGGATGTAGTTAGGAGCAATAAAATAAAAAAAATTAATTGTTTTAATGTTGAGATTTTCTGTTTGGAGTAAAATAGGCAAAAATCTTTGTAGGTGACAACAATAGAAATTTTGTTGCTAGATTAACTCTAGTTTGTTGGGAGGGAGTTAATGCATCCTAAATTTGAGTTGAGAGGATTTATGAGGCAGTTAGATCCTCTTTGCTATATAATAGGCAACCATTTAGATTGTTTGCTATGAGGGTGAGAGTTTTGTGAGGATTTAATTTAGTAATCTCTTGTTTGATTAATAAGATTGCCGATGCCTATGTTGTGTGGACGTAGCCCAGATTGGTTGGGTGAACCACATTAATAACTGTGCCTTGATGTGCTTGATTTCTCTGCTGTGTATTTTGTTTAATTTAGCTATGCATCTGATCTCCAACAAGTGGTATCAGAGCGTGTTGGAGGTGCTGTTGATTGCTGTGCGTGGCGTCCTGGAGTCTGCGTGCTGGACGTGCTGAGATTACCTGCGTGGAGGTGCGTATAGATATTTAATTGGCTGCTGGTGCGGTGAGAGTTGAAGGTGAAGTAAGGTTGCATGAGCGGCTGCGTGGCTTTTCCTCAGAATGGTTTGTTTATTTTTTGCTGCGACGTAACCATCCAAACGATGGGCACGAGATTAAGAGCGGGCAGACAAGGAATTTAAGTCTGCAGCAGGACGGGAGGATCAGAGCACGAACGAACTGCACACTTACCAGGTATACGGGGAGCGCTGCGTACGTGGTAGCTTTTAATCGGTGAATTCATCTCTGTTGTTTTCGATCGATTGCCAGAAGCCTGTTTTCTTAAAACTCCCAAATTTTGAGGTATATGGGGAATGCTGTTGATCACTGAATATAGCGTTGTTTCCCGCGGAGTACGCCGTGTTTGAGCTGTGGCTGTGCAAGACGGGAACGGTTGTAAAGTATACCTGAAGCCTTCAATTATGCGGTGTATTACCTGTTGCTGTTGAGTGCGCGCGCCTGAGTAAAGTCAAGCCAACCTGCAACGTCTCTAATCCTGGTGCGTTAATGTTCATCGTGGAACGTCTCCAATGTTATGAAGTTTTTCATTAGCTATTGCCCATCACATACTTGCGTAGAATCGCTGTTATTAAAAAAAAAAAAAAAAAGAAAAAAAAAAAAAAAAAAAAAAAAAAAAAAAGAAAAAAAAAAAAAAAAAAACAAACTTGCATTGAATTCCTGAGTGGACATGCGTTGGTGCTGTTGGTGCACATGGTTGCTGCATTGAGAGTCATTCTCATTTTATTCTGGTTTGCAATGTGCCAACGGTTCAAAGATTCATTTTTTTAAAATCTGATAAAACGTGGAAAGAGATTCATGATAAAACATGGACAAAGATTCATGTTTTTCAAAATCGGATAAAACGTGGCTTATTTTTTATAAACTACGTGTTTGTGTGGAATTTTATGCTGCACGGTTCAGGAATGTAGACAAGCCTGTTATGAAAGGCCTTTCTCAACAATTTGTTTTTTTGTTTAAAGCAAAGGCATATGAGTGCATATGGCAGAAATTTTTCTGTGAAGTTTAAAGGGCATATATATTTTTTTAAGGAAAAAGCAAAAAGGCATAGGCAATTTTTTATATTAATTGCTGGTATTTAAACATTGGTTTTTTGGAGATTATTGTGTGTGTTTTTTTTTTTTTTTTTT
>APFE030894511.1:103540-134388 GCA_000404065.3 Pinus taeda | reverse complement strand
TCCCTGGGCGAATTCAGAGAGGCAAGTGTCACAGGAGAAGTTTCTGGAAGATTCCATGATCATCCACCATGCAAACTGACTCTGCCATTTGTCTACTCTCGCCCATCACACCCTACAGAAGGGGTTTCTAGTATGAATTTCACTATTTTCATTGAGAAGGTGAGATGCATCGCACCCTTAACACTGAGCAGTCTGTATGGTCCAGCTTTGACCAGTTCTGAGTAGTTTTCTGCGGAGAACTTCTGGGAGATGATGTAATCAGTTGACCTTGTTCCTTTAGGGCATGAAACAACACTTTTAGGGACTCAGAAGCCCTTGGTTTATGGACATATGTGATTGGGGTTATAGTGCCCAAATATGTATATAACAAGAAGGGGAATCCTCAGATCCCTTTCATTTATCAGGAGCTTTAGATTTACAATCCCTTTTGTAGTGCCCTTCCTTTCCGCATTTCCATTACACCACCTTTATAGGTTTTCCTGGAGATTTAGATCTCCCTATAGATTTAGATCTTCCACTCAATGACTTATTTTTGTTTCTGTTCTGGGACCATCCTCATACAAACAAGGCATCACCACTCTAGCTCTCCATATTTTTCCATCTCATCTCCTCTGTCAGCAAGGATGAGACTATTCCATCAAACTGCAAGGCAGTTTCATTGCTACCTATTGCAATAACCAGACTATCCCACAAATATGGTAGAGAACACAACAAACTGATGCACTTATCTTCATCTAAAATTTTAATATCAACAGATAATAACTAACTTACCACAATATTAAATGCTTTCAGATGTTTTTTCACTGAGTCTCCATTTTTCATCCTCACGTTATACAAATTTTTCCATAGGAATAGTTTATTCACCAGAGGCTTAGATTGGTACAAACTCCCTAACTTGTCCCACAAAGCCTTCGTCGTAGCTTCCCCTAATACATTTAGCAATACTGAATCTAAAACACAAAATCATATTGTGCTCTTAGCCTTCCTATCCAACTTCTTCCATTCTTCATCGGATGCTCCCATTCATTTAGTACCTAGATCTACCATGACCCACTGATCTTTATCCACTAACAGATCCTCCATCTTGAGTTTCCACAACTCAAAACTCTGACCATTAAATTTCTCGATCTTCCACTACTCGCCATCTTCTTTTACCACTAGAATCAATCTCGCAGATCTCCCACTGAACAGAGTCTCCAACAGGCCCGAGCGAAACTCGTTAGCAACAAAGGCATCCCCTTGAAGCCAAAACAACTCTCATACCAAATGTAGGTTTTAATCCCGTACAAAAATTACCTGCATACGAATACTAAAACACAGAAAATAAAAAATGCAAGAGCATAACACATAAAACACATATACATAGAGATTTTCCCCTAGATCCCAAAAACAGGGACTACCAGCTTGATTTTTCATTATGTTCCTTTCATTGTTACAATACATATTTATACATGCTGAAGCATCAATTACCATGGACTGAAAACCATCGCATCCAAAACCATGTGTGAAAAATCATGCACAAAACCATAGGTAGGTCCTACCAACCTAATGTAGGGTCTTAAAACAAAATCTTCTGGGGCACTACCCCAGACTCCATAGAGTGGGGTTACTTGCACCCCTCAAACCCCTTGTGAACCCCCCCGCTACACAATCAGCGCAACAAAGGGGGGGCCCCTCCCCCCTTCTAATCCCCCAGTTAACTATGCGGGCTACTCGTGGAAAGAATATAACACAACCCAACACTCTCGTTCTCACTCTCCCCCTCTCTCCTCCCTCCATATCTATGTCTCCCTACCTCTCTCTTCCCCTCCTTTCCTTATCTCTATACTCTCCTCTTCTCTCCCTCATTCCATTTTTCTCTCTCCCTTATCACTCCCTCTTTTCCCCCCTTCCAACTCCATCTCTCTCTCCTCTCCCTTAAGGCCCCTCTCCCTTTTGTTCTCTCTCCCCCTTTCTCTCCCACTTCCCTGTGTCTCTCCCACCCATCACACACACTCTCTCCCCACCCTCCAACTCTATCACTATCTCCCTCTCTCCCCCCTTCTCTCTCTCTCCCCCCTCTCCCACCTCCCTGTGTCCCCCCCCCTCTCCCCAACATCACACACTCTCTCTCTTTCCACCCTCCAACTCTGCCACTATCTCCCTATCTCTCTCTCCCTCCATAGCTATGTCTCCCTATATCTCTCTTCTCCTTCTTTCCCTATCTATATCCTCTCATTTTCTCTCCCTTCCCTAGTCTCCTCTCTCCCTCATTCCATCTCCATATCTCCCTTATCACTCCCTCTCTCTCTCCACATCTATCTCTCAATGTATTTTTTCTTCCCTCCCTCTCTCCCCCCTACAAATCCATCTCTCTCTCACTCCCCTCTTCCCCCCTACAAATCCATCTCTCTCTCCTCCCCTCCCCTCCTCCTCCCCCCCCTCTCTTCCTTCCTCTCTCTCCCTCCCCTCTCTCCTCCTCCCCCCCCCCCTCTCTTCCTTCCTCTCTCTCCCTCCCTCTCTTCCCCTACAAATCCATCTCTCTCTCCCTCTCTCTCTCCCCCCCCCCCCCCTCTCTTCCTTCTCTCTCTCCATGTCTCTCCCACCTCTATGTCTCTCTCCCCTACTCTATTCCCCCTCCATCTCAATATCTCTCTTAAATATGATCCCATTGTATGGTATTTAAGAAAGTATATAAGTAAAAAAAAAAACACAAAATTGGTTGTAAAATATTAAACCTATATTTTGGATAATCATGTCAAAGAAATTTACAATAATAGAAAACTTAAAAAATCATTTACTATCTTTCCTCTATCATTGTTAGTCACTTTGTTTTCTCTCTTTGCTTGGATCCTTGGTTAAAATTCATCTAATATTATTTATATTATATAAATTTCACATATGTACATATAAAATTATAATCATTTTTAATTCCTTAAGACCTTGATTTAATCTCTATAGGAATATTTTTAGTAGTGGTGAGGATAAAGGATTTGGATATACCGCAAAAGTAGCTATAAACGTTTTATTTTTAGATTTAATTAAAAAACGTTATAAAATTAAATTAAAATAAAGTATATGTAAAATATTTTGATTTTGAAATAAGTTATCGTTTTTGGGCATGTGGTATTGATAAGCCATGGCATTGGCTCATGGTATTATAATAGAATAATTAAAAGCCTAGATCCGTAACATAATAATAAAAATCATAGATGGCCCATGGTATTGATAAAACATGGTATTATCCCATGGTATTATGATTTTCTTCCCTCCTCCACCTCTCTCTCTCCCCCTCTCCATCTTTCTCTTTGGGTATTAGCCCATGGTATTCTAAAAGAACCTATTTAGAATTTAATAATATCCAAGGTAAATATTCATGATTAAAAATCTTTTTTTATTGTAAATATTAATTTTTTATCCACTTATTAATTAAATCTAAAGATGTATATGCAATAATTATTTTAACTTATATGGTAAAATGGATGTCAATTTATAAGCATTATTTATATTTTATATATTTTAATGTGATGGATTTCAATTATTTGCATTGAATTAATCGTCTTCCATTGATTCAAGAGAGTGTATAGGCTTCAGTGAATATGAGTAAAGATGTTTAATATTTTACCTAATTTTGAATTTTAATGTGGTATTTTTTTTGTTAAAGGTGAATTTATGATCGATTCAAATTCACTTTACCAACCTAGATTCATCTTAACCACGGATCTATCAAGCCCCTAGACGAATCAAATATTTTGATGTGCAAACATATTTTTTGAGTGCAAAACTTTGTACCTATAGAGATTTGATCCATCTTGGCACTTGATAGATCTCGAGTTAAGATGGATCAGGCTAATGGATCACGCTGGTTTCAGTGGTGCTATCATAAAAAATTTGTTGAACATATAATTATTTTGATCATTTTAAAGATGCTAAATATTTCTAATATTAATTTGGTCAATTTAACTTTAACTTTTCTTAGTTACCTCAGTTTTTTGAGATGGGAGACATTGTTAGTAACTTGAATGATGAAAAATGATGAAACAAAAATTTAAAGTGCAAAGTGAAAATGTAACAATAGTGAATGATAGAAAATGTGAATAATAAGAATATAGTGAATTACAAACAATCTTCATTGGAATAAATCTTAAACTATTTTCTTTTACAATTCTTATTATCACACCTATTAGTTATTTTCTATTATCACGTTTGAATGCAAAGTGATTATTGAATGATGGAAAATGGGAATAATAAGAATGTATTCAATTACAAATGATACATTTTTAAGAATACATTTTAGGTAAGTGAACATTTTATGTAGGATTAAAATTCAAGTATTGTATTTATCGTTGAATTGTTGTAAAAAAGAAGTCAATTCACACCATGAATAATATTTATGTGCATGCACACTTAGAGATAGTTTGTATGTTTTGGGGTGAGATAGAGATATAGATGGAGGGAGGGAGAGAAGGAAGGAGAGAGAGGAAGATAAATACACAAATAGAGGAAGATATATATATATATATATATATGGAGAGAGAATTGTTAGAGAGAGAGAGAGAGAAGGGGAAGAGAGAGAGAGGGAGATGAAAAGGGAGGGAGAGAGAGATAAATATATATGGAGAGAGAGTGTGCACGTTTGGGGGGTGAGATAGAGAGATAAAGAAGGAGAGGCAATGTGAGATAGAGATGTAGATCGAGGGGGAAGAGATGTGCTTACACTGAAATCAATGGAAATTGTTAATCTAACTACTTTGAAATTAATGTACATCGTACATCTAGTTGCATCAAATCATAAATCAATGTATCTAGTGAAAACAATCAAATGGGATTAGAAATAAACATCTACACTAAAATCAATGCATCTAGTGCAAGCAATCAAAGAGGATTAGAAATCAATATCTACACTCAAACCAATGCATCCAGTGCAAGGAATAAAATAGGAGTAAAAATCAACATCTACACTAAAATCAATGCATCTAGTGTAAGTGTTGGCTTGTGGGGACCGAACCTAGGTTCAGAATTTGTTATCCAAACAAATCCCTACACTACTAGCTCTTTTGGCATCATCTTGTGGAGCGCGGACTGAAGTCTCACTCGAAGCAGTATGGGGGGATGCTAGAACCAAGTTTCTGCACGCTTGAGATGGACGTGATGTCATTTTATTCCAGCTATACCTACCTCCACGTAGATTTCTGAACCCTCTGTTCCACCC
The DNA here is from genome assembly GCA_000404065.3 of Pinus taeda. Lineage (NCBI taxonomy): Eukaryota > Viridiplantae > Streptophyta > Pinopsida > Pinales > Pinaceae > Pinus > Pinus taeda. The sequence goes on along the minus strand of APFE030894511.1, from coordinate 129,197 downwards.
TATAATACCTTTGCAAGAGGGGAAAATTGTCTTTTTCACAGCCCTAACCAGGGGTTGAAGTCCTTTCACGTTGCTAGGGCAGCGAACTGGATATCTTCCTAACTAGGTTAAGTGTTTTATTTAGTTAGCTTTGCATAAACATGTGTTCCTACTTGCAATCACTTATCCAACACAATTACATACATTTGCACATCATCTAAGCATTATAAGTGAAATTTATACCCAATATAATAGATGCATAAACAGGAAATAAAGACGCAAAAATTGTAGAATACTTCTCTTTATTGATAATTCCGAACAATTACAAACACAAACGGCCTTGTGCACTCAGCTGCAGGGGTCCGTGCACTCAGTTGTGGACTTCTAGGCCTCTATGCACTCAGCTGCAGAGCCTCTACCTATGCTACGACCGAAAACTTGGACTTCTACTCAGAGCTCTCTCATACATCATATCTTATTCCTTTTTTTCTATCTTAATATGCCCTAACTACTTAGATCTTAGCTCTTTTTATACAATCCCATGGTTCGTGGACCATGGATAGATCTTCTACAGCCGACATTACATTTTCAAAACAAGGGCGGACAACCCTATGACTCTTTAAAAACCACGCGCTCTATGACAACAAAATGCAGAGTCTTTACATTGGATTACAAAATTGGACCAAAATCTAGGCTTTTAGCCCCAAAACTATCCTTGGTGGATCCCACACCCAATAGGCCCCCAACACAAACATCACGACTCACCCTCGAGTCACTTTGTAGGTGAGGATATCTTAGTGTGAAGACCTACCAGCTTCATTTAGATCACCGCAACGTTGGCAGCGCACTGAGTGACTGCCTGCTAGACTTCTTCCACATGTTGTTTGGTGACTACTACTCTAAATCTTATGTTAGGCTACCCGCAGTTTCGCGAGTTTTCCTTCAATGGAGGATGTGATCACATCAGCCTCATCTATCCATGGTCGTAGGTGTGCTTTTAAGACTACTTCTTTATGCTGAGCGACATCCACATGTTCCTTCAACGCCTTTTCCTCCTACATCCATGCAAACCTCTATGTAAGGGAAACTATTTGCGCAGTCCCTTTTACCTCATCATACCTCTGCTGTAGCTTGCATGCCTCTGTCTCCAAGTGCTCTACTTTTGGGTCCTCTTGCAAGGTCGTTAGGACCTCGAATGACTGTTCAAACAACTGCATGTAGTCTGCCACTGCACTGTCAACTGTCATTGTTGTTGTTGTAACAACGGTAGTACGTTGTTCCTTGACTTCCGGCAGAGTTGAAGGCTAGGCCTTCACCTGTAGTTCTGCAATCTACAAGTTCAGCTCTAGCTAAACCCTGGCCATCTTCGCTTGAACGTCACGCACCCTTATGGCTAACTTGCAAATGCGTGCCTCCACCAAATCTTTTGCCTAAATGTCCAACTTTGGGACCATCTGACATGCTTCCTCTACTACCTACATAATCAGCTTGTTCTGCTCCACTGCCTCATTGCGTTACAGGCCCAATTGCTCAATGTTGATGAGCTTCTTGCTCATCACATGTAGAGTGCCACTCTCAGAGGCCCTGAGTTCGGCGGTGACTCCATCCTTTAAGAGGTAGAGCGTCTCTTGTGGGAGCATGGCCATGTTTAATTCGAACCCTTTCAAACTGCTAACCGTGGGCATGTTGGCCTCCTTCTCTCTAGTAAGTTCCCCATCTAATAGCACTATCGTGTTGGTCACCCTTGTACGCAACATCTCCTCGACAGCCGAAGTGCCGATCACGAGGCTGGTGAACACTTTGCCAGTCTGTGGAGTGCATATCTGCAAATCCTTTAACTCTATTTGGAGAGCCCCCAATACCAACTACTGCTGCTCTTCGAACTCTTGGAGGGCCTCCATGGTGACATCCCTCACTGTTTCTCTGATATCATGCAAATCTCCTTCAGTGAGGGAGATTGGTTCAAAAGATGTCTTTGATGCCTTTATTTTCTTTCATGGCACTACCTGCTCTCATGGTCATGGACACTTGAGTTGGGTGGAGGTCGTCTATAAGTCCTGGCCACCTTGTTCTCTCTCTATTTCTTCCTCAATGTCAAGGGACGGTGACATCTATCCTTCGCACTCTACTCCTCTTGTTTATTGTTGTTCAGCAAATTTCATGCGCTACCTAGTGTTGGCTTGTATGGGCTTGACCCAAGTTCAGAAGAATTATTTAGCCAAACAAATCCCACATCTACTGACCCTTTCAGCAACAGCCCACAAAGCGTGGACTGAGGTCTCACTCGAGGTAGCAGGGGAGGGTGTTAGAACCAGGTTTTCGCACCCTTGGGATGTCTATATGTGGTATCGAGGCTTCGTGCACTGTTCTACAACTTCACGTTGCACTGCATTCCTGTAGATTGAGAATAACTCATATTTTTTATTAGTGCACCGTGTATAGATATAATCTATTAGATGAAGTATTGTAAATCAAATCTACTGAGTAGGGTCACTAAGAAAACATTTAATAGAGATAACCAGTTCGCGTACTTAGATTAGACTTAGATTCACTTGTATTCAAAATGTAATTATGTGCGCATAGATTCAATAACCATACAACAAGCCAGATTTTTGATAATCCAAACTTAATACAGAATCACAAAAACAACTTATCTTCAATTACTTTCTTCACCATTACATCTAGATCCACCCTGCACACTGAGCTGTAGGGGTCCGCGCACACAGCTGCAGACTCTTCTAGGCCTTTGCACACACAGCTGTAGGGCCTCTATCCTCTACCCAAACCCTCGACTCAAACTTACAGACGCTTTCAAAGAAAACCCATTACATTTCAGATCCAAAACCATACAACAAAACTTAGTTGCTTCTACCCATAGAGCCTTGCTCTATTTATACATTTCTTTGGCCCGCGATCCAAGGGAAAGCTGACTCTACTTACATTTCTTTACAATATATCTGGGTGGACTATCCTTTGACTCAACTGATTATACTTCATGCCCCGTGCATTCCGCGAGGTCTTGACCTTATCTGTTCTGATATTTCTGGCTGAAATTTCTGGCTTTGTGTCCCATGGGGCTTCTGCTACCCAGCAGTCCCCCAACACAATCATCGTGACTCGTCCTGAGTCACTCAGTTGTTGCAGAGATCTTTTTGCAGAGGTCAATTAGTAACCTCTGTGCTTTGCTGGTCTCTGTAGCAAGTTCCTCCGTCATTCGCTGCATTTCTGTCATGCATGTGGCCGTCACTCCAAGCTCTATCAGCGCGTCTTCCAAGGTGGCATATTCTTGCTACATGTGGGATACCTTGTGCTCGATGGTGGTTGAAACTACAAATTCCTCATCCAACCATGGTCGGAGATGAGCTTTAATTAATGTTGCCTTCTACTGGGCCGTGTCAGCTTGAATATTGAGGTCCTGGGCCTCCCTGACCTTAGCGAGGTGTTGTGTAATAGCAACAGTCGGGATGGTTCCTTTAAAGTTATCATAGGCTTCTTGAAGCTCCCTAGCTTCGGTTTCCAGTCGCTAAAGGGTAGGATCCTCTTGGAGGGAAGTGAGCGTGACAATCAACTGAGTTAACAACTTGGTACCTTCCTTCATTGACTTCGCAAGCATTTCGCATCTGGTAGTAAGGATCTTTTTGCACTGCTTTATGATCTCGAGTGGTGTTGATGGCTAAGTCTCTATTTTAAGTCTGCAATTTGTAAGCTAAGCTCCAGTTGGATCCATGTGGCCTCCTCTTTTGCATGTCAGAACCCAATGGCCAACTTATGGATTTGTGTTTCCACAGGGAATTCCACTCCAATCCCTAGCTCACGGATACTTGAGCAGGCTTCTGTGACTATCTTTTCCAGCTGTTGCTTTTGTGTGATGGTTTCGTCCCTTTGGAGGCACAGTTGTTCGAGATTAACTTTTTGCTCCTGGAGTACTTGTTCGGCATGGTCATCCCAGGCACGGAGCTCCATTGTAGCACTGTCTTGGAGTTGCTACAGACTTTCTCTTGGTAAAGCAGCCACGTTTAACCCCAGCCCTATAAGTCATCCAAGCACAACGCGGTCTTCTACGTTTATGGTGATCAATGTTGTGGTGGGGATCACGATGGAATGAGTCATTTGGGCTTTCAGCAATGGCTCAGTAGTTGTCATCTGAGAAATCCCCTTCGTATCGTTGGGACTGAGTGGCGTGATCCTTGTTCCAAGTGCTTGTAACTATGTTTGGAGTTCCCCCTATTAGTGTCAGTGTCTTCACACTTCCATCGGTGATCAAATTCCTCTTTTGCATGCATATTAGGTGTCTCATTCTATCAACTACAGTCCATCAGGTCATGGATCAACTGATGGTAGTGGTTTCATATCAGTTTCCCTCATGACATCCACCTACTGACCTGTTTACACATTTTTTTTTTGTCATTCACAGTCATCCTGTTTCATTTCATGTATAACAAATAGTCCTAGGGTTTAGTTCTAGTAGGTCTTAGGGTTTGTCAATCATGCTCAAATAAAGAGGTCAGAAAGTGCATGAAGGTTCATAAAGTCATACATTTACTTCTGATATGCTCAATAAATCTTTTTCACCTCAAAACTTTGTTTTGAGGTGAAAACAGAGTTTTTCCATTTTTGTAAAAATTTCATGTAATTTAATTGTTTCTATATGTAATAAGCACTTAGCAGCTATTCCTGGTCAACTTGCCAACTCCTGCCATTGCAAAAGCAAAAGCATCAAGGCATTAGTCCATAAAATTGCCAAGAAAAAGAGTCAAACTTCAAACTTAAAAACAGGGTTTTTGAAAAAGTGACTAAGAATTTAGAAAAGTGGGTTTGCAATGAAGAAAGATTAAAGTGTATCATATATAAAGCAAATTCATGCTAACAAGTCATTCCATTGTGTAAAAAGTCAAGTGGAGAGCCAAAATTGTGTTTTGAGGGAAGATTGAGCAAAAGAGGAAGAAAACCCGAAATTTGCAGCAAGTTGGCCTAGCGCTGCGCATCAGAGGGTCGGTGCTGTGCATTAGAGGGGTGTTGTGCATCAGACAATTTTTTCTTGAGTAAAATTACACCAGCGCTGCGCATCAGGCAAGCACTGTGCATTGGGCTCAGTGCGTTGTGCATTGGCCAATGAGGCTTCAAAACCACACAAATTCATCTCAAATCCTCCCAAATGCTTCATTGCCTTCTTAACAAGTAAGTACACTCACTTTGGAGCCTAGGTAAGGTTTTTATGCTTCAATTGTATTTTTATCTCCTAAGACTCAAAACCCTAGTGTGTTTTCCTATCTTATTTGTCACCACCACAAAATCTTCTTCCTTGTCTCAATATTCCTATTTTCACTTGCCATAAACCTACCCTTTAATCCTATCTCACTTCACTCATATTCCCTTTCCCATTTTCCCTATTAAAATTAACCCCTTTATCAAAACCTAAACTCCCTCCATCAAAGCCTAGCTCCCATATAAACCCCACTTACCCCCATCACTATTTCCCTTTTATAAATCTCTTCATACTCATCCTCCCCTAACCTGATTATCCACCATTCTTCAAACCATCCTAAGAGAGACAAACATGGAGAGGGACAGTGAGTATGATTCTGAAGAGGACACACTTAGTGATAGCTCAAGGGAAAGAAATGTACAGTCCAGGAAGCCTCACAAAGGTGGAAAAATCATCAGGGAGGAACCTATCAACAAGAGTGAACTCCTTGCTTGCCCACTAGCCACCACATGTTTCAAATATCAATCTTATTTTGAGTTTTGTGAAATGGTTGAGAGGGTCAAATTTCACCATGAGTTAGCATGGCAGTTTGTGATAAACATGGATAACAATATGGTACATCTTGTTGGGGTAAACTTTACTCTTTCACCAACTATCATTGCAGAAGCCACAAGAATTCCAGATGTAGGGGAAAAGTGGAACAAAAGGAAAAATATTAGTAAGTAGCATTATGAGCCTTATATCAAGGCCAAGTACCATGGCAAACTCAATAGGGTGTTTCCTTTTAAATTCTTGGAGGACTGGTATGTTCCACTCATGAAACTTATCATTAAATACTTTACATGTGAGGTTAGGTTCTCCAGACTTTATGCCTACCACATCAAATTGCTCATGCACTTCACCAGGGTCAAAATGATGAGAATCCATTATTTCATATACAAAAACATAGAGAGGATGACAATAAATTGCAAAGAGAAAACCATATCCACAACAACTTAATAGCATTTATCATTTTTCTGTCATTAGTATTATTGTTTTGCATCAGCTCACTTAGTTTGGAATGCGATGGGAAAATTTCATTGCCCATGAGTGCTTCAAGGGGCCTCAAATACTTTCAAATCCCCAAGAGGAAGGTGAACCTTGCAGGCAACAAAAGGAGCCTGAAAATAAAACAAAGAAGGTTCATGTGTCCCCAAGAGGAAGGTGAACCTTGCAGACAACAAAAGGAGCCTGAAAATAAAACAAAGAATGTTCATGTGTTTGTCACCTATGAAAGAGGCACTAGGATGCTCTTTGCAGCTGCCAAGTGAGTACTATCTCCACCGAGGGTGGAAGGGGCTTAGCCTTATTCTCTAGCTATACAAGTTAGCCAGTAGTCGAAGAGCAAAGACAAAGGGAAACATAAGATGCATGAGGGTAGACCTCGTGAAGGGCAAGAGAGAGAGTTTACTTTGATTGGGGAGGATGTTACTAATTTGGGCTCTCAAAGCTCAAGACTCAAGGACATGATTATCAAAGAGAAGGAGGCTGACATTCAAGCCTTATCAGTTAACCTTGAAAGGGCAAAATGGATCATCAACTTTCTTGAGCAGGAAAACAAACAGTTGACCAATAAGAAAACTATTATGGAGCTGTAGATGATTAGGAAAGATGGGCAAGAGGCAAAGAAAAGAAAGATCGAGATGACCCTCCTTGAGCAAGAAATAAAGAAAGACTGAGAGACATGGTTGGAAAGGGTGAACATTCACCTTGAGAAGTTGCTTGAGAAAGCCAACAAAGAGAAGACAATGTTGTGCCATATGGCCTATCATTACTTAACTCGGAACAAAATTTGCAAAACAAGGGTAAACAGGCTAAAGGCTAAGTTAAGGAGAGCCTTGAGGGCCAAGAAAGAACATGATAAACTCAAAATCTTGGCTGAAGCTTCATTAGCTTAAAAAAGCACTTAATGAGGTTGCCTCTTACCAAATTTGAGGAAATTTTGGAAAATTTTTGTCATTTTGCATTTTTTAAAATAGAAACACAGGAAATTCTAGCTGATGCACAGCTAGATTCAACATGAAAAAATAAGCAAACCCAAAAAGTTTCATCAATTTTGGAGGAGATCCTTACCACCAAAAGGTCAAAAAACACTCAAAACATGCCCTCTCTGCCACTTTTTGGACACACAGGAACCAGTCTTGGGCGAATCCACTTTTGAGGGGGGAAATGATCTCCACATCAAAAAATTCAAAGTGTTCCACAAACTAGATAGGCAGGGCTTTCCAACAAGCTATCTTGGGCCTGATTTAGATGAGTGTAAGGCCTCCAAAAGTAGCCTTGAATCGTCACTACGCATCAGGCTCAGGGAGCTGCGCATCAGGCAAATTTTGTCAATTTTGCCTAAAACTCAAAATTTCGCCCAGTTTCTTCAGTGGTTGACTTTTCTTGTTTAGGTAAATGTATGCATAGTAAATGTTGTATTTGATGTAAGTGTAGATTAAAATCACCTCATAGGGTAGATACATCAAGTTCCTAGTGGTTTTAAACTAAATGTTTCAGTTTCCTTAGTTTTAGAGGCAAGCTGTTCCACTGCCTATTTTCTTATTCCTAGTTTAGATGTTGTTGAAACAGCTCCTTGACTCATGGATTCAACCCCTAATGACTAGAATGAGTTGTTTGATTCCTATATTATTTTTTCTCTTAGTCATTTGTAAAGGTTGGACTTTGCTAGAAGTGGTGGCACTCATTGAACATTTGTATTTGCAGTTTGGCAAGGAATAAAACTAGGTTTCATGGCTATTTTTGTGGGATTCTTGTGACAATGAGTTTATGTATTGTTTCTTCTTTGTAATGAGTTTTTCTTATGTTTTATATGATCCAACTCTATCTTTCTCTTCTAAAACTAAATGAATCAAGGTGAATGGACAAAATACATTGTTGTGCTTTGTCTTGCAAATGCATTTGGTTTTCAATGTTTTCAACTATTTGAAGAGGATTCATGGTTTCTTTATTCCCTCCTTAACTCCTTAGTTGTCTTCATCTACCCATCTTATTCAATTTCTAGTACATAAACCCTTGTCTACCTCACCCCACAGAACATGACTGTATCCGTGAGTTGATTTCCCGGACCCAATCTGCCTTCTCCAATTGATCCAGCAACCAAAACCTAAAAATCAAACCAAAAAACCTGAGCTACTATACCTAGCATAAAATCTACATTAGATTCGGTCATATCAAGCCCTAATTGCAAATATCCCAATTGAGATTGACAAGGAGAGAGCCCTCTCTCGACTAGGTAGGACTAGCTACTAGGTTAATCATGGTTTGATGTTACCCTAGACCTGCCTTCCTTCATCCTGAGGTAGAGTTAGGCTCTAACACCCCGAACACAATCTGCTGCTTGGTCATGGCCTCGTTGACTGCATCCTGTACAACATCGCGAACTGTGTTTTCTATGTCAGTTAGGTCGCCCTCGGTGAGGGTGGTCATGCTACTATCCCTTTTAGATGCCTTTGCTTTTTTTCATGGTTTCGACCATTCTGGTTGCGCCGACCACTTCAAGGGCGAATCTATGCTAGTTGATGGTGGTACATTTGAAGCCTTCTGAGTAGGTGTTTTTTGACTACTTTTCTTAGTTTTCGGCACATTCCGACCTGGTGGTGTCTTTTCTACTGCTGCTAGTTCCACCTCTCGAGCTGCCTGAACTTCCACGGTGAACTGTTCATTCCATTTTTGTTGGGTGGCATGCTTAGCATCCTCCTTTTGTTTTCGAATGGAAGCCTTGTCACGCTCTACTACCTCGGGTCCACGCCAGGCCATTGGCCAAGTTCCCACAACCTCGTCAATAATGTCATCAATGGCAATAAATCGGAGCACAGTCCATTTCCGGGTCGGGTCCTTGTGCGCCCTGATGTAGATACGATGCATGTCTGTTTTAAATTCAGAAATATGCTTCATGATTTCATAGATCCCATCGAAAAGGTGGGGTAGTTCGTTAATCCATTGATGTACATTTTCATCCATCAGTATCCAAAATATTTTGATGTTCCGGATTCGTCCCACATCCCTTGTTGCCCAAAGAGAAGCATATTTGGTGGCTTCTGGCCAATCCAGGTCCAAATCTGGAAACTGGTTGTCCTCGGGCAATTCAATAGTGACCAACATAATAGACAGGAGCAGCCATGCATAATGAAACATCTTACCTTCCTCTTGAACCTCGCGGTAGTTGGTCAAAAATTCTTCACACAAGAACTGTGACCAGTTCAACCTCGCTCTAGCTGCGCACTCCTCCATGAGTGCAACGACGACAGCAGGAACCTCGATGCCATGGCTTTTCCACATCACTTTCCCTACCAGTAGCTGGGTGGCGATGTGGACTGCATTGTCTGAAATGTTGTCAATGATATATCCTCGTTGCCCCTTCATGAGGTTATACTTATTTTTCAGACTCTCTATCATTGCAACATCACCACTTCTATCAGTAATTTCTTGGGGATCTCTTCCTTCGTAGGGAAGGTGAAAAACCCGATGAAAAAGTTCCATTATGATGCAGATGGGCTTTCTGACACATAATATTTCCTCATGGACCAAACATAACAACTACCTTATGAGAAATATTGTGATAGGGAGCCGGTAAAAGTGAGGAATAGATAAAAGACAGAGCAACCCAGATTTTTCTACCTTTCGCATCCACTCCTTTGGCCGTAGCGTGGTCACTGTTCCTTCAATGCTCTATTCCATCAATTCATTGGTCGCCAAGTGGGGAAGCTTGACTGTATAAGCCAGGTCCCAATCTTCAAATTTCATTGTCGCAATGTGGCAAACCACCGAGCCTTCTACAGGGACGGCCTTTGGGAGGGAAGGAGTGATAAGGGTAGTGTTGAGTTCATCCAGATTTGCAGGCACCTTTGCCTTCCCCTTGCTTGGGGCCACATCTTCGGGCCATCGGACTGGTTGGATGGTATCCTCTTCAAGGAGGACTTCTTCGATGTATGTAGGAGAACCCTCGTCCTCTTCCTCGCTTTCAATTATAATAGTTTTAGTATTCTCCTCCATCGTGAATTTTCTAGATTACAGGTGTCATGGCGACCTTCTTACTCGGTCTGGGCTCTGGGGATCCTTCTTGGTTCGCGGTGTTCGGGGGGATTTAGGGAGATCGGTTGTCTGTGGCGGAGTTTTTGGTGGACTGTCGGCAAGAAGTTTTGGGGCTTTAAGGATTGCTTCTTGGTAATTCTTTGGTAAGGCCTGAAACCACGAAAAATCTTTCAGCTGCTCGTCATTCATCATGTACCAACTCTAAACCCATGGCAGCTTTCTTATGGAATGGTAAAGCGAAGTGGTTTGATTAGGGCTATAATTACAAAAGATTTCGAATTTAAAACCAGCTGCTCGTCTTTATTGTAGCTCATAAATACGACTTTGGTGGTTACCCCACTGTCTTAGCTACCCGCCACCTACTCCAATGCACGTTAAATAGGCCATCATATCATGAATATTACCGGCAATAGTCTCTTTACATCTTTCCTTCACGGCAGTGAATCCATAGAGATGCAGGTGCAGTTTTTGTAGGTATACTATGGTCATATCGCACAACTTTGTAGCAACCTGTTTTATAGTCTCATGCCCTCTTCCAATTGCATGGGGTGCTAGGACTGGTCCTCCTACACATAGTCAAGTGGGTGAACCCCTCATGTGAGCCTTCTGTTTCCTGACTGGCCCGGGCCACGAGCACCCTTTGTGTTCCCTTGATTCCACTAACGTCAGGCAGTGTGCGCGTCCCTGTCCTCCCTGGTGTAGTCACAACCATGCTAACAGGGTTGTTGATTATAGAAGAGTAGGAAAGCTAGCCAGGTTCGGTCCCTTCATTATTTTCTTCACGTAGTCCATATAGGTGACTTTTAACTGCAGCTTCTCAATCACTTCATCTAGCTTCATACTTTGTGCTTGGAGTCTAGCCCCTATTTCTTCTAATTTAGCAAGTTGCATTTTACCGTGCAAAATGGCTACCCAGAGCTACTGAATCCTTTCGTGAATGTTGTCATTGGTATGGTGAGCTGCATTTGTGGTGGTACATTTAGTTGTAGATATAGATCTCTTCCTGGTCGCGCACTCCTGTGGTTCACGTAGATTCAGTTGGGTTGTTATGTGTGTGATCTGCACCCTTCGTTGTTGATGAATGACCACTTTATGCCACCATGGCTACCGTGCATGTCCTTGAAGCCACACCTAGACCCGCCACCTATGTTGCAGCTTTCGCGGCTCCCCCTCTGGTGTGCACAACACATCTTGCGACACATTATCTTGTTCCTATGCTACACATATTTTGCCTCACTGGATAAGCTGTCCTTTAGCTGTCGCGTCGCTGGCTGTTGGATGTTGTCTTTATTCTACGGTTACACGTCGTCATGACCGAACCATCATGTTACAGTTGAGTGTCATAATTTTCTGCAATCAGTTCTACTAGTGCTCAGTCTCCTCATCGGAATCCTCTGTGCATGTGCTATCGCATTCCCACGAGATTCTTCTACCATCTATGGGATGCACCCGATCCTGGTCTTGCACTGTTATCTGATAGATACAGTTCACTTCGTCATCACTTTCCTCATCACGCATGGGTTCGGTGTAATGGTCTCCTTCTGCTAGATCCAATGAGACTACTACCCATAGGGACTTCTTTTCGAATGTCATTTTCCCCTTCTTTAGATTAATGACCCCTTTCATATTCGTTTCCCAATCAATTCCGAGTAAGGAAGGGTAAGGGTTACTATCGTCGACAATCTCTATGACTTCAAAATCGGTCTAGGTGCTTACACCGTTGATGTCCACAGTCACTCCTTTTAGTTGGCCCATTGGTAAGATATTTTGTTGGTTGGCCATTCGTAACTAAATCGGGAACCATTGCAGTGTGGGCTTGCCCATGCGCTCCATGTTTGTTTAGGCAATACGTTCACATCCGAGCCTATGTCCAAGATGACCTGATCCATTTCATAGTCACTAATTTGCGCTTTCAATCTTGTTTCTCATCCAATGCATAGAGTATGTCTTCCTATTTTCCGAACAATCTACGGCTCACCCGATCCGGCGCACCGGGTGATTAGCTCTTGTAGTCCTCTAATAGCTTTGCTATCGCGTAACAACTTCATGCAGATCTCTAGAAAGGTAGTTATCATGGAAGGATCCGTACCTTGCTCCATATGGTTCCTCTGATCTAGAGAGGAACCATTTGTGAAGCTCTTTTGAGCTTCCTTAAGCGCCCCCTTCCCTTGCTACTACTCAGCTCTAGATTTTTTTGGAGTGGCATCATGCTTCGTCTTGTCTTCTGCAAGCTCCATCCGTGTATTGCCTCCTATGGCTGTGCCGCTACGTAATACCATATTTATGCTGGGGTCCTTTTCGTGTGGTTCTAATCACATCATCTGGACATTTTGAGTCAGTGTAGGTGGTAGTACTCCCTTCTCATGCATTTGTGCAATCAATTTTGGACAATCTATTGTTTCGTGATCAAACTGCTCACAGTATGGGCAAGAGACTTTGGTTGAGTTAGTACAATAGTGCACGTAGTGTCCTAGCCCTCCACAATTATAATAGATCAGTTGTCTATGGCCCCACCCGGGCCCCATGCCTCTTGCTCAGTCACGTCCTTGAAATCCTTTGTGCGCCCCTATAGCTAGATCAAACCTTCACGCTTCAGTTTGTACCTTGTAGGTCGGGGTTATTTCCATCATTAAATCATATCTCTAACATATTCGCTCATCGTGACCTACTAATCGAAAAAAATTGTAGTACAGTTGCTGTGGAGTCTAGGTATACTTCTATAATAGGTGGCAGTTATTTGTTGTGTGTTTCCCCCCTACTTGACAAATTGCGCAGTAGAGCACGGGTGCAACACTTGGTCCCGTTTGTACCTCAAATTTTAATGGCATTGTGCCTCCTCTTGCAAAGTAGTTCGTGAAGACCGAGCAATGGTCCTTGTCGTGTCCTTGGCTCTTGCATTTAATACAGCCTACCTCCGCACGTGCCTCTGGTTGGGACACCCTTTCTTGCTTCAAGCTTTGCATCTCTAAACTCAAGTTCTGAAGTTGCACGTGGATTTGCAGAACTCCCAATCCTGGATCCATTATTGGGGTTTCGTGCAACCTCATGGTAGTTTCCAGTGCTTTAGCTTGGTCTGAGATCAAGGAAAATTTTAGGGGCTAATATTCGCCCATGGGCTAATTTTCTATACTTTTTCCAAAAAAAAGATTTGTTAATTTCCATTTTTCTATAAAATTGATTCACCCAAATTTCATAGAATGAATTATTTTACCCTAAAAATCACCAAAATATTATATATAGACTATATAAAAATATTATAAATTTGAATTTTTTTACAAAAATATCTCCAAACATTTTATAGATTTCATATTAAGGACTAGTAGGATTCACCAAGGTTTCTAAACTTTAAGATAAATTTCCATCCTTGAAATTTTCCTTGGTTGAGATCTTCTGTTGGGACAAAGTCGTTCTTAGGTGTGGTGTTAATGATGCAATAAACCAAGCGCAGTGCTACACATCTGAAAATGTCATATTTACCTCGCGGATGGTACCTTTTAACCTTTGATCCAGATCCCACGGGGTTTCACCAAGCAACATTGCTATTTCTTTGAACCCAATAACTAATTGTGCTTCCAAATTTGGTCAACCAAATTCCTTGTTTAGCACCTTGTGGATTGCTATTATTCCTTCATTCGGGTGATTGGTTGCATATTTTATGTACCATTTCAATGCGCGGTCTTGCAGTGCATTAACTAGGGTAGCCTTTTTTATTTTTTCATCTGTTATGTCTTGCGTGTCCCATATAGACTTTATCACAAACCAGAACTAGCTTGGCTCCTCATCCCCTACACCCTTGAATAACGGTAGCTTGACTGCGGTTGCCATCCCAACTTTTGGTGGTGGGGGGGTGGGGCTGGTGTCGATGCGGATGGCATTGAGGTAGGTGATGCAGGTGGTGGTGGTGTGGACGGAGGTGGTATCAGCGGGAAGCACTCCTTAATCAACCGAACCATACTTCTTGGTGAGAACGTCGTGAAATCCTCCTTGCTCTCCTGCGAGATAGAAATTAGAGGGTTGTTTTGTACTTCTCCTACCCCTCAATAGCCCCTTCTACTCCACATTACCCCAAACATCAATATACGCGCATGATTTGTTTTTCACACAACAACATCTTAATCCAAATATTCAATGATTTCATATACTTACCCCATGGTCCTTGGAGAAATTGCCTTTCTACTTCACTTTAACTCACGGTTTTATCTATCACGAATTCAGTGATAAATCCTCCCATGATTCGATCCAACTAGTGATATACTACACGTGCGAGTTTATCTTCGGGGGTTTCTAGCCTGCGCACCAGTTCTGGAGTCCACACAATAGGCTGGTCTAATTTTCACCTCCCCACACTATCAGCGAACTTCGCGATCCACTCATACAATTCTATAGGAAATGTCGCGAAGAAGATCTCATGTATATCTGTGAATATGTAGTGGTCCAACCAATCCTCCTCTGATATTCGTGGATTTTTGTTTTCCTGAACTACGAACTCGTGAAGTTTTTGATCCCACCACTCTTCAAGCTCTTTCTTTGTAGGATTCCAATGTTCCCACATTAAACACCCCTTAGGCAAATCCTGGTCCCAGAAACGGAACCATTTGTTGGCTTGTATGCGCCTGACCCAAGTTTGGAAGAATTATTTAGCCAAACAAATCCCATAGCTACCAGCCCTTTCGGCAATAGCCTGTAGAGCGCAGACTAAGGTCTCACCCGAGGTAGTAGGGGAGGCTGCTGGAACCAGGTTTTCGCACCCTTGGGATGTCTAGATGTGGTATCGAGGCTTCACGCACTGTTCTACAGCTTCGCGTCGTGCTGCATTCGCATAGATCCAAAATAACTCTTATGTTTTATTAGCGCGTCGTGTACAGATATAATCTATTGGATGAAGTATTGTAAATCAAATCTACTGAGCAGGGTCTTTAAGAAAACATTTAACAAAGATAACCAATTCGCGTACTTATATTAGACCCAGATTCACGTGTATTCAAAATGTAATTATGTGCGCATAGATTCAATAACCGTACAACAAGCTAGATTTGAAATAATCCAAACTTAACATAGAATCACAAAGACAACTTATCTTCAATTACTTTCTTCACCATTACATCCAGATCCGCACTCAGCTGTAGGGGTCTGTGCACACAGCTGTAGACTCTTCTAGGCCTCTGTGCACACAGCTGTAGAGCCTCTATCCTCTAGCCAAACCCTCGACTCGGACTTACAGATGCTTTCAGAGAAAACCCATTACATTTTAGATCCAAAACCATACAACAAAACTTAGCTGCTTCTACCCATAGAGCCTTACTCTATTTATACATTTCTTTGCCCCGCAATCCAAGGATGGGCCGACTCTACTTACATTTATTTACAATATATCTGGGCGAACTACCCTTCGACTCAACTGATTATACTTCGCACCCTGCATATTCCATGGGGTCTTTACCTTATCTGTTCCAAAATTTCTAGCTTTGTCTCCCGTGGGGCTTCCACTACCCAACACTTGGGCCTTAGCCTCTACTTCCTCCTTTCTGTTCTTTTCCTCCAGCTATGCCATTCGGAGCTTTGTCTCTTCCTTCTTGCACTGCACAATGGACTTTTCCGCTTCCACCGTGGAACTAGCTGGAGCGTGCCACTCCGGTAGCCAAGACTCAAGGACTGCAAAAATTACATCATCAGCTGCCAAGTACAGTAGGTCATGCCATGTTTTCGTAGGGTCCTTCTATGCCCTGATAAAGACATCGTGGAAATCCACTTTAAAATTTGCAAATCTCTTCAAACTAGCATATACTATGGGTGACAACCACGGCCTATGATTGATCCCCATGTTGATGCTCATCTCCATTAAGACCCAAAAAATCTTACTTTATTTTATCCATTATGCATCCTTGGTCACCACAGCGAAGCGTACTTCACTACCTCTTGAAGATTTAGCATGAAAAAAGGGAATTGGCTGTCTTCAGACAGCTCCCATGCCACCAATACAATTGACAATAGGAGCCAAGTGTAGTGAGACGTTTTTCCCTGCTCCTATGCCTCGCAACAGTTCACAAGGAACTCGCCGCATAAATAGTTCACCCAGTTGAACTGGACGCCTTCCGCACATTGGACTGCTAGTGCAATCACAGGAACAGGCACCTCATCCACGCGGCACTTCCACATCACTTTTCCTACTAGTATTTGTGTCACGACCTTGACTGTGGGGTTGTTAATGCTGGATATGGCATATCCTCGTTTCTCTCCAACTTGAACTTCTTCTTCATCACTTCCGTGAGGGCCAACTTGCCACCTTTTCCTTCTGAAATATTGGCTAGATCCTCCCCTAAGTAAGGCAACTGTGTGATTCGATGAATTAAGCGATCTGTGATGGGAATGGGCTCCTCCAGCCACAAATACCCATCATGAACCAAAAAGAGCAGCTACCTAATGATGAAGATGGTCATTCGGGTGCAGTCATAATGCGACACCTAGAGCAGGTTTAGCAACTCAGCTTTCTCTACAGCCCTGAGCCATTTGCGCATCTCCAATTCAATCATTCCACCCGTCATGTCAATTTGTCAATGCATCAGTTGCTCAGTCACTAAATGCAGGAATTTCTCGTGATCTGTGAAGTCATAATCTTCAAACTTCTATACAGTAACTCACCCTAAGTGTGGTCTGTCAAAAACAATATCATCAGGGAACAATGGAGTTTGCAGAGAGCTCTTGCTCTCATCTATGTCCTTCGACACTTTGGCTTTTCCCTTGTGTGGAGGAACATATTCTAGTAGCCTAGTAATAGGGCCCACACCCTGGGTTTCAACTTCCATTTCTTCATCCTCTTCTTCCACCAGGATTTCTTTAGTTTCCTCCTTTGCGGCCTCTAGATTAATGGCCTTCCCCTTTTCCTGCAAGGTGAGCTTCGTCCTCTATGGGTTTCATGGTGAGATGCGCACCAGGATCATAGCCTACTTATCCTTCTTAGGTCTTGGTGTTTTGGATGATTTAGGGACTTCAACTATTATTTTGGGTCTCTATGGGGCCTTTACTACTGCAATTCTTGCATGGCTTCTTTGGTTGTCACTACTCCTATGTCCATGGTCTCTGTGGGTGCTGACATAGCGCTATTCCACAATTCTTGCAGTGTCTCTAGTAGTTGCTCAAATAATGAATTCGCTTTTAGAGTCTAGAATATGTCTCAGTTCATGTATACTTGACCGCACAACAACTCAGTTCTCAAAATGCCAAGTGTTTTTTTCTAGATAGCCACTTGTAATTTATAGGGCCTTTTGAATTCAAATTTGATAGTTCCCCCCACATTCGGTCCATTAATGCTAGATTGGTGGTAGATTTTCTAGAATCTAACACATAAATATCACCTTAAATGCTTGTCTGCCGCTCCATTTGGCCTCAAACAAACCATCAAATCATGAATAGTGACTTTAACAGTCACTTTGCAGTGGATATACATGTGATTGCAGTTTTCTTTGTGTTGTCGCAAACCCTATGACACTTCGCTTCATCGCGCAGTCTTGAAATTGCGCAGCTCTCCAAACCGAGTAGTGTAGTTTATAGTCGCATGCCTCCTTTTAGATGCCTACAGTGCTAATGTTGTGCTGCTGTCAGCTATTCATATGGCTTGGCCACTTGTGTATGGCTTCAAATGACTTCCATTCACTTTTCCTGGGAGGGGATCTCCATTCAACTTAACCAACTAGATTATACCACCATCAGTAATCTCCTAAATAACATAGGGCCCCAACCAATGCATTCTAAATTTCCCTGGAAATTTATCAAACTTGTTGTCATATAATAACACCAAGTCATTCACCTTAAATGTACGCAGCTTAATATGCCAGTCGTGCCATGACTTTTCGCACTGCTTTTAGATCTGCTTGTGAAATCCGGCCAAAAATCTCTCTTCTTCGAGCTCATCCAACTGCGCGAGCCTCTCTTCCAAGGCTCTACGATCCATCATACTTGTGAGTGTTGCTATGTATAGACTAGGCACAATGTATTCCATAGGCATCACCGTCTCAACCCCGTATACCAGCCTAAATGGTGTCTGTCCTGTTAACTTTTTGCATGTCGTTTGATAAGCCCACAATACCACAGGTATACGTAGGTCCCAATCACTTCGCTGAGCATTGCATACCTTGGTCAGTACGGTCTCCAGTACTTTGTTAAATTCCTCCACTATCCTGTTAGCTTGTGGGTGATAAGGTGTGCTCTTTTGGTGATACACGTGAAATTCCTCTGTTAGTGTGTTGATCGTCTCATTTAGGAAGTTCGTACCTCGATTGCTCATCAAGATATTTGGACATCCAAATCGTGTCAGTACATGCTCAAATAGAAACTTTGCAGTTTTCATGCCCATGCAATCCTTCAACAGCTATGCTTCTTCCCAATGAGTCAAGTACTTAGTCGTAGTGATAATATACCTCGCGCCTATCTTTCCTTGTGGCTGAATCGGTCCTACAAAATATATTGCCCCACTTCTCAAAGGTTGCAACATCATTTGGGGATTCAAAGGAATTTCATCCCTCCATGATGGTTGGCCTGTCTACTAACATACATCACATGCCTTGCAATAAGCTTTTGAATCCTGATGAAGGGTTGGCCACCGCAACCCTACGCGTAGAATCTTCTGCGTAGTTTCTCTTCCTGCATAATGTCCTCCTGCAGCACCCCCATGAACTTTCACAAGAATGTTGCTTTGTTCAAATTTAGGTACATACCTTCGCAAGCTTCATCTTTCCCCATTTTGAATAGATGCCCAGCAATGACAAAAAAATATGTTACGCACACCACTAATTCCTTATTTTGCTGGACAAAGTATCCTTCCGGTGGAGTTCCTATCGTTAGGAAGTGTATTATGTCCTCGAAATATCCATCGCGATGCGCACAACAAAAATCTACATGCTAGGTAATCCTTCCTCCAAATTAGTAGGTTCCTCCCTAGTCTCAATGTGCGGTAGATGATCTGGATCCGTGTTCAATCATCTAGGCTTTACAACAACTTCAAAATCATATTCTTGGAACAATAAGAGCCATTGACAGATGCACCCCCCCAACATAGGCTTATTGACCAGGTACTTCAGCATGGATTGATTTGTATACATCTTAAAGTGACCTCGTAGCAAGTAGTGTCAATACTTCTAGAGCGCATACACCATAGCTAGCCCCTCGCATTCAGTGGTGGAATAGTTCTTCTCTGCTTTGGATAATCTGTGGCTTGCGAACGCAATAGGGTGGTCCAAGATTTCTCCATCATCCTGTGTTAGTACTACCCCCAACGCTATATATGACGCATCAACATGTAAATGAAATTTTTTATTCCAGTCCAAGAAGACTAGAATCAGCACGGTAACCATCTTTTCTTTCAATATATCCAAGCTTTTCTTACAGTCATCGTTCCCACATAAAGAGACATCCTTCTTCAACAATTTTTCCATCAGTGCGGTGATCTAGGCATAGCCTTTGATAAACTTTCTATAATATCCTGTATGTCCCAAGGTAGCGTGCAACTATTTCACACTCCGCGGAACTTCCAAGTTCAGAATTACCATGATCTTCATGGGGTCTACCATCAGCCCTTGTCTGCAAACCACATGCCCCAATAGGTTCGCAAAAGGAATGCAAAACAGACACTTCTTGAGGTTGAGCATGATCTATTACTTTCAACAAGTATCCAACATCAAGCACAAGCTCACTACATGGTGCTTAACTAGTCCAAATATAGTCCAGTCATCAAAATAGAACTCTAGGAACTTATGAATCAATTCCTTGAATGTCACGACAACCACACGTGAAATGATAGTCTATGCATTCTTCAGCCCAAACGACATTAGAGTGTATTGAAAGCAAACCCACTCAGTCATGAAGGTTGTCTTGCTCTTATCCTCCGACACAATTTTGATTTGGTGGTACCCAGAGAACCCATCAGTGAAGGAGTATCCTTCATGGCCACCTACGTTATCCAAAACTTCATCCGTGAACGGAGCTGGGAAAGGATCATGCACCCAGGCATCATTTAGTTTTCTGAGATCCACGATATCCTTATTTCATCCTTCTGCTTCTTCTCGTGCACCACCATTGGGCTTACCCAATCGCATTCCTCCATAGGCTCAATGATGCCCGCTACTAGCATTTTGTCTAACTCTAAGCGGACCTTCTCCTTGTATTTCGGATTTAGGCGGTATGGCCTCTACTTAACTGGCTTTGCATCGGGTTTTAACATGATCTTCATCACTCCTAGATCTCTGATTATTCCTTTCAAATACATAAACTTGGTAGGGAATAAGTCCTAGTATTTGCAGAGAAATTTAGCAACCTTATCCATCGTCATGTCATCCTAGTAGTCTCTAATATTTGTGAACTTGGGTTCTACCTCCGTACTAATGTTCACCTATCTAGTTTGCACTAGCGAGGTTATATCAGGGTTCTCAATCTGTGGTCCCTGAACCTCGCGGTGGCCTTCTATCCCTGGAATGTTAATCTTCTGTGGATCCTCATCCTCTTCTTCAGCAGTTACATTATAACATTCTAGTGCATGACTCAGCTGAATATCCCATTGAGGCTGCGTTAGGTCTAAAGGATCCTGCGGTATCCTAAATATGGTTGTTTTCACCTCTTGTAACGCTTCATAAATATCGTCAAACCTGTCCTCAAAACTAAATGTCATCATGAATCCTTCACGTGGGATATCCCATTCACCTGTCCCATGGCGAAGCTCTATTTCTACATATCAATTCATTGGGATAACATACAGGGTATGACAAAATAGGTGAACCCACTCAGATTATGGCTTTTCTCCATAAGCCTATGTCCATTTGGCCATATGCGAGTGTGGATCATTGTGCCCATTGTACTTGTCTATCACCCGCATCTTGGGCTTCCTAAATCATGTTCACATCATTTTCCTACATTCATGCCAATCATCGAAACTTCCCTTGTGCATACCCCACCATCTTGTGCGCGTAGCTTGCAATGCCCAGTCCAAGGCCTAGAAGCATTGTGTTTTTGGTACTTCCCTTTCAAATGCATCCAAAAAGATATCTACCTCATTTAGACCATCATAAATAGGCATATTTCTTACCTTTGATGATACACAGTGTAGTGACTAGGTCATCATGTTGCAATTAAGTGTAGTTACTTCATGTAATCTATTTTTCCAGCGTGCTATTTCCTCATCGGAATCCAAAGTGTAGGAGCTCTCACGTTTCCATGTAATCTTCCTATTAGTGGTGAGATTCACCCAGTCTTAGTCTCGCACTGTTATCTTATAGATGTAGTCTAGGTCATCATCACTCTCATAATCGTAGACCGGTTCTATGTAGCGCAATCCTTTCGATAGATCTAGGGGTATTATTACGTGCAATTTCTTCTCAAAGATCATTTTTCGCTTCTTCAGATTGATTACCCTGTTAATATAATAGCCCAGTCAATTCCAAAGGGTACAAGGTAGGGATTGTTGTCATCAACAATATTTATTACTTCAAAATCTGTTAGCGCAGTCAGTCCCTCAATATCCACGGTCACTCCCTGCAGCCACTCAATGGGCATTATTTTATGTTGATCTGCCATCCTTAGCTAAATTGGAGACCATTGTAGCACAGGTCTCCCCATTCACTCCCATGTTTGCTTCGGTAGAACGTTCACATCTGATCCCAAATCCAGAATGACTTGATCCATTTTGTATTCTCCGATCTCCACGGTGATTCTCATTTCATGCCCCATCCTTGTTTTATCCTTTCTGATCTTGCGGACTACATGTGGTTCACCTGGAACTATCCTAGCACATATATTGATAAGTTCCTGTAACCCTTTCACAACCTTACTGTCGCACAGTAACTTCATATAGGTTTCTAGGAAAGTTGTGAGCATAGAGGGGTCCATCTTCGACTCTGGTTTATCCTTGCTTCCTGAAGTGGAGGCCTCAGTGAAGTTCTTCTTAGTTTCCATGAATGCTTCATGAGCACACTCCAAATCGAACTCGGCCTCTTTCGACGAGGCTTTGTGAACCCATGCACTGTCTTCTAGCTGTTTCACTTTGTCTTCTCCCACCACGATCCCACTTCGAAGCACTATATTTACGTTCAGGTCTTCCTCATGCGTCTCAGACCTCATCATCTACAGGTTCTAAGTTGGGGCAGGCGGTAGTGCTCCTTTGTCACGTATCCTAGCTATTAGCATAGGACAATATTTTGTTTCATGATCAAACAATGTGAAATACTTGCACAACGGGCATGTTAGAATAGTGCAATCTCAGGCGTAGTGTCCTGGCCCTCCACAATTGTAGCAAATCAACTTTTCACAACCTCTACCAGGTCCTCCTGTGCCTCAACATCGTCCGCACCCCTGGAATCCTGTCTGTGCCATCCCTGCATTCCATTCAAGGGGCTGCATTTCAACTTGGACCCTATAGGTGGGAGTTCTATCCATCATCTATTCATAGCTCCTGCAGATACGCTCATCATGTCCTACCAATTTACAAAAATTGCAAAACAACTGTTGCGGCATTTGCACATACTTCTGTAGCAAGTGACAGTTATCCGTGGCATGTTTTCCGACTATCTGACAGATAGTGCACCATAAAGAAGGTGTCACGCTAGGTCTTGCTTGAGCTTTTGGCCTTAAAGGCATTGGTCCTCCCCTACAAGGTAATTTGTAAAGACTGGGCAGTGGTATTTTTCATGAACCTGAATTTTGCATTTCACACACCATACCTCCTCGCACACCTCTGGTCGAACTGTCCTATCCTACTTCAGACTTTGCATCTCAAGGCACAGATTCGGCAGCTGCATGTGGATCTACTGAACTCCTAGATTATGATCTTGCATCAGAGTCTCATGTAGTCTCATGGCAATCTCAAAGGCCTCTACCGAAGTTGTTAGCTTCTGCTGCGACATCGCACTCCTTAAGTGGGGTATTAGCGAAGCCACAAACCAGTGACAATGTTGTCTATCTATCAAATTCATATTGGCTTCACGCATTTGACACTTCAATCTTTGATCTAATTCCCAAAGTGTCTCGCCTAGTCGCATCGTGATTTCTCTGAATCCCACAATTGACTGCAACTCAGACTTACAACCGCTAAATTCCCTATTTAGTGCTACTTGGATGTTCGCTATTCTCGCATTCAGGTTATCATTGGAGTACTTAATATACCAGGTCAGTGCATGATCTTGCAGAGCACTAACCAGTGTCGCTTTCTTTATATGGTCATCTGTATCACCTTGAGCTTCCCATACAGCCCTTACAACGAGCGAGAATTGGGCCAGATCTTCATTTCCCAACCCTATGAACAAAGGCAACTTCACTCTGTTTGCCATACTGAATCGTGGTGGTGGTGGAGGTGGTACGGGTGAAATTGGAGGTGATGGTGGAGAAGATGGAGGCGATGTGGGTAGAGGTGGTATTCAAGCGAATCCTTTTCTTATCAATTAAATAGCACTTCGTGGAGAGACCTTCACTATCCCTTATTCGTCCCCTTGTGGAGAGACCTTCGCTATCCCTTCTTCGTCCCCTCACGGAGGTGAAATCAAGGGGCTACACTTTGGACCCTTATTTCCTTTGTTTTTGTAACTTTATCCGCTTTGCGTAGTCCCAAACATCAAGGTAGCTGCATAACTCGTTTTTCGTACAACATCATTTTAATCCAAGTATTCAAAGATTTTACGTACTTACCTTGAGGTCCTTTGAAAAATCGTCGCTCTATCTCACTATAGCTGACTCAGGTGTCAACCACGAATTCAGTAACAAATCCTCCTATGATGTGGTCAAGCTAATGATCAATAGTGTGTGTGATCTTATCCTCCGATTCTTCCAACCTGCGCACTAGCTCTGGGGTCCACACAATAGGATCGTCAAGTTTCCACTTTCCTTGGATATCTGCTAGCTTCGTGATCCACTCGTATAGCTCAGTAGGAAAGGATGCAAAAATGATTTCATGGATCTTCGTATATAGGTATTGTTCCAACCACTATTATTTTGACATTCATAGGTTTCTGTTCTCCTGCGCCGCAAACTCGTGAATCCTTTTGTCCAACCAGCCTTCGATTTCTTTCTTAGCTGGATTCTAGTGATACGACATCACACATCTCTTATGCAGATTCTAGTCCAGGCAACAGAACCATTTGTTGGCTTGTGGGGGCCTAACCGAGGTTCAGTGTTAGTTAGCCAAACAAATCCCTACACTACTGGCCCTTTTGGCATCAGCTCGCGGAGCGTAAACTGAATACTCACCCGAAGTAGTATGGGGGCATGCTGGAAATAAGTTTCCTCACCCTTGAGGTGGATGTGATGTTGTTTTATTCTAGCTATACCTGCCTTCGTGCAGGTTGCTTAACCCTCTGTTCCACCCTACAGTACCTTCGTGAGAGGGGACAATCTTCTTTTGCGTAGCCTTAACCAAGGGCTGAAGTCCTTTCGTGATGCTAGGGCAGTGAACTGTGATATCTTCGTAACTAGGCCAAGTGTTTTATTTATTTAGCTTCACGTAAACAGTTGTTCCTACTTGGGGTCACTTATCCAACACAATTACATACGTTCGTGCATCATATAAGCATTATAACTGAAATTTATGCCCAATATAACAGATGCATAAACAAGAAATAAAGATGCATAAATTGTAGAATACTTCTCTTTATTGATAAGTCTGAACAAGTACAGACTCGACCCGCCCTGTGCACTCAGATGCAGACTTCAGGCCTCTGCACACTCAGCTGAAGAGCCTCTACCTGCATTACGACCCAAAACTTAGACTTCTACTCAGAGCTATCTCTCATACATCATATCTTGTTCCATTCTTCTATTTTAATCTACCCTAACAAGTTAGAGCTTAGCTCTTTTTATACAATCCCATGGTCCGTGGACCATGGGTAGATCTTCTATTGTTGACACTACATTTTCAAAATAAGGGCAAACAACCCTATGACTCTTTAACAACTACGCGCTCTGTGACCACAAAATGTGGAGTCTTGACATTTGGATTACAAAATTGGACCAAAATCTGGGCTTTTAGCCCCAAAAGTGTCCTTGGGTGATCCCGCGCCCAACAGTAAGGTATCAAATAGGATTAGAAATCGAGATCTACACTAAAATCAATGCATCTAGTGCAAGTGATCATATAGGGTTATAAATCAATATCTACACTAAAACTAATGCATCTAGTGCGAGTAATCAAATAGGAGTTGAAATCAACATCTACACTGAAATCAGTGCATCTAGTATAAGATATTAAATAGGATTAGAAATCGAAATCTACACTATAATCAATGCATCTAGTGAAACTAACCAAATACGATTAGAAATCAATATCTACATTGAAACCAATGCATCTAGTGCAAACAATCAAATAGGAGTATAAATCAACATTTAGACTGAAATCAATGCAAAATCTACATTTATCTCCCTCCCTCT
>APFE030894511.1:72677-98545 GCA_000404065.3 Pinus taeda | reverse complement strand
AGCCGACATAACAATAATAATGTAAGGGCACAATAATAATAATAGTGGGCTCCTATGGGGCACAATAGTAACAATATGGACACTACATGGGTACATCAATATAATAAGTGGTTTGTACTAATAACAATAAGGGGTGACACTAGTAGTATAGGGGCCTAACATTCTCCATCTCTCTCCCCCCCCTTGTCACTCTCTCTCCCTCTCCACCTTTCTCTCTCTAAGTATTTCTTCCCCTTCCAACTCCATCTCTATCTCCCCCCGATCTCTCTCCCTTTCGCTCCCACCTCCCTCTATGTCCTTTCCCCCCCCACACACAATATTTGTCTCTCCACCCTCCGAATTTTGACACTTTCTTCATCTCTCTCTCATTATCATTCTCCCCCTCTCTCCCCCCTCCATATCTATGTCTCCCTAACTCCCTCTTTCCCTTATTTTCCTATCTATATCCTCTCCTCTTCTCTACCTCATTTCGTCTTCATCTCTCCCTTATCACTCTGTCTCTCTCTCAATGTCTTTGTTCTTCAATCCCTATCTCTCTCCTCTCCCTCAAGTCCCCTATCTTTTATATCCTCACTCCCCCTTTATCTCCCACCTCCCTTTGTCTCTCCCCACTATCACACACACACTCTCTCTCCACCCTCCAACTCTGCCACTATCTCCCTCTCTCTCTGCTTCTCTCTCCCCCCTTCTCCCCCCCTCCATATCTATGTCTCCCTATATCTCTCTTTCACTTATTTCCTTATATGTATCCTCTCCTTTTCTCTCCCTTCCCTCATCTCCTCTCTCCCTCATTCCACATTCATATCTCCCTTATCACTCCCTCTCTCTCTCCACATATATCTCTGAGTGTATGTGTTCTTCCCTCACTCTCTTCCCCCCCCCTACAAATTCATATCTCTCTCCCTCCCTCTCTCCTCCTCTCTTCCCCCTCCTCTCTCTCTTCCTTCCTCTCTCTCCATGTCTCTCCCACCTCTATGTCTCTATCCCCCACTCTATTCCCCCTCCATCTCACTCTCTCTCTTAAGTATGATCCCATTATATTGTATTTAAGAAAGTATATAAATTATAAAAAAACATAATTGGTTGTAAAATATTAAACCTATATTTTGGATCAATCATGTCAAAGAAAATAGAATAATAAAAAAACTTAAAAGATATGCACTATCTTTCCTCTATCATTGTTAGTCACTTTGTTTTCTCTCTTTGCTTGGATCCTTGGTTAAAATGCATCTATCTCGATTCTTTATAATATTTTTTATATTATATAAATTTCACATATGTACATATAAAATTATTCTCATTTTTAATTTCTTAAAAACTCGATTTAATCTCCATGGTAATATTTTTAGTAGTTGTGAGGATGGAGGATTTAGATATACCTCAAAAGTAATTACAACCTTTTTGCTTTTAGATTTAATTAAAAAATGTTATAAAATTAAATTAAAATAAAGTATATGTTGTAGATAATAGAGAATATGTAATTTAGGGGAGAGTTAGTTCATTGGAGCTTTAGATTAGGAAGTATTTCCTACTTCTTAGGAAGTTGTTCTAACTTCCCTACTTGAGTGAAAACTATATATGTTTTTTATTGTAAGATGAATGATGTAGAGTGTTTTTCTAGAGGCAGTGTCCAGGTGGAGCTCCTCACATGTGAGCTTCCTAGTTTATTAATAAAGTTGATTCTTCAATTCCTAACATGGTATTAGAGCTTCAGGGCTTGTGAGTCAAAGCCAGTGGGATTTGATAGCATCTAAGTGGAAAAAAAGAGGCCTCTGGTGGATTAAGTGTAGATTTTCCATGAGGAGACATTGGTTTTTTTTATTGTGAATTTATCTGGACCAACGCCTTTATTGGTTGAATAAGAGCGCTGACCATCACGGATTCTAGGAAATAAAATGCACTGATTGGTCATTCCCTTAGAGCGATTTTTATCATCGCACCTGAAAATCACAGATCTAAGAGGGAAAATCACACTCCAATGGCGACCGTGGTTGTGGTTTCCTACAAAAAACAAATGTGGGGAAGAATCTCATGTTGCAGGCCGAATACCGTGGTGTGGAAGAGTCTATGTATTGCCTGATTTTTCAAATTCGGATCGGGAGGTGGAGGCCGATTGGAGGAACACGTTGTGGGCTGATGTGTTCAACATGAGAATACTAAGAAAATTTCATACAAGTGTCATTTCGATACCCTTTGTGATCTACTAGTAAATTCAGCTGCAGAAGTCCTGCATGAATGTTGGCTACCCATGTTGTTGGTGAGCTCAAATTGTGGTAGAAGCCCAGATTGGTCGACAAGCTAGATCTATCTATGGTTTAAATCATTGGGAGTGTTTTTGGTGGTGCATTGGTAGAGGCCGAAGTGCATTGTTGAGTGCTTCTTAAATATGAAGTGTGGATTCTGGTGGTAGCTCCTAGGTTGAGTGTGGAGGCTGCTAGATGCCAAACGAAGGAGCTCGCCGTAGGTGGACTACTCAGAGGTCGAGCGGTGATGGAGTGATGCTTTTGTGTGTATTCTATGAGAGGTTAGGCAAAACAAAAGCGTGGAGTAACTCGTGTGACCAATGGCTACGTCGTTGGATTGTTGTGGTTGGAGGAACCGACTATTGGGTGTGGAGCCTGATTATCTTATGTATACAAAGGTATCGCTGCATTGGACCCCAGTTCGAAATGGGGCGACAACACCACCGGTAAAATATTCACTGCACAGGGGGGTCCAGAGGGGGCAGTTGCAACCTTTGGGGATCCCCCCCTAGTGAGGGGATCGGGGGCAGTGCCCCTAAAGCTAAGAATAGTTGTAAAATTTCCCTATAAAATGTTGTAATTTCGTAGTTAATCTAGGTCGTTCATTAGGTGGAGATCTGACAGTAGAAGTTATGTTTAATTTAGGGTTTTTGGCCTTAGAAGGCAACCCCTCGCTATATACGAGGGAATTGTATTGCGTCTATGTAGATCTGTATTCTAAGTGAGGAAGAGAGAGGAAATTGAGAGTGAAGATGGAATTACAGTCGGTTTGTTGTCGGTTGTATCTCTTCAGTTTGGTGGATAATATAAAAATAAGGACTGGTTGTTTCTCCATGGGCGTAGCCCAAACTGGGGGAACCACGTATATCTGTGTCTCTCTTGTTTTATGTGTTTTTTGTTTTTATATTTCTGCAATATTTTATGTGTTTCATTGCTCTGTAATATATAACTTTCTAACACCGACAAGAAGATCTGAAAACTACTTCTCAGCTTAGTAGATCGAGTAGCCTTTGAGGGTGTTCGTGTGGTGGTGGTCATGTCAATTTGTTTTAGTTTAATGTGATGCATTATATTTGAGCCTCACGGTGTCAGCGGTGTTGGGAGTCCAAAAGCAAGGGGTAAGGCCTTATTATTATTTTTAAAAAAATGGGGTTATAATATTCTTTTAAAAATTCATAGGGGCATGTCCTTTATATATGAAAAAATGGGAGTCATTTTTCTTTTAAATAAATAAGGGTTCCCATTCAAAAAAAAATTGGCATTCAATTGGAGAAGTTGCTTTTATTAAGAAAGAACACCTATTTTTTGAGATCTCTCTTTGGATCCGAAGATAGATCCATTTTTTAAATCGCTGGAGGTCAATTTTTTTCTTGAGGGAAATCTGTCAAGATGAACAACCAGATGGCAGAGGCTTATCTGAATGAGAGAAATAAGCTTGATGGTTCCAATTACTCCAGTTGTAAATTTAAGTTGCAGACCCTGTTGGAGGGGAAAAACGCATGGGCGATTGCAACTAATGATGAGTTGAAGCCAACCCTAGCTAGAGGTGTTACAACACCAACAATCCAGGATGGGGAAAGAGGGGGCATAAGGAAAAGCTGCTGCTCAAATTGTATGTGAAAGATTGCATTATTCCCCATATTCAAGAATGTAAATCTGCAACAGACATCCAGAAAACTTTCAAGGACTTGTACGGAATCAAGAACAAAAATCGCATGTTGTTTCTAAAGAGAAATATTCTCTCCATTAAAATGAAGGAGAATGAATTAGTAGCAATGTTCATCTCTCATGTCAAGGAGCTTAAGAATAAGCTGGGAGACATCGACGAAACAGTCGCAGATATTTATTTGGTCATGATTACCATGAATGGTATGACTGACAATTATCATATGTTCATCACTGGGTTGAATGTGAGAGAAAAATCCAACGTGTTTCAAGAATTGACAAGGATCCTAATGTAGGAGGAGGAAAGGCAGATGCCCCTGAAACCCCAGAGCACATATCTTTCCCTAATGGAAAATAAAACACGCAAAAGTGGAGGAACCCCACAAATAAATCCACCTCCATCTCAAGGTATGTCTTCAAACAGAAGTGGTTCATGACCAAATTTTTTTTATTACAGTAGAGGTGGTCATATAACTAAACATTGCCAGAAGAAGAAGTTTGATGAACATCAACAAAGACAAAAAAAGCATGCAACTAATTTTGTTAATAAAGAACAAAATCAGAATCTCAAGCTATTCGTCTCTGATTCTGCGTTCTCTGCTAAGGATGATGAAGTAGAAACTTGGTTTTTGGACTCAGGAGCTTCCACCCACATGACAGGAAACAAGAATTGGTTTGCAAATGTCAAAGAGACTAGTAGTGGAGCAAACATCTATCTTGGTGATGATAGAGGGTACCAAATCAAAGAATATGGTAATTTTCGTGTTGTTTTTCCTAATGGAAATATTAGGCATATTCAAAATGTAATGTATGTACCTGGAATAAAAAATAATCTAATCTATGTTTCGATGATAATGGATCAAAATCTTAACGTAGAGTTTTTTAAATATTATTTTGTTATTAAAGATATGCTAGATCGTATGAATCCAATTGCATCAGGTTTTCATTTGGGAGGCTTGTACAAGCTAAATGTGAGAAGTCCGCCACACCAAGCATTGATATCATGAGCTATGACTATAGAAGATTTATGGCATCAAAGATTCGTCTATATTAATTTCAATGACTTGCAACTACTTCAAAAACGAGGTATGGTCAATGGTCTCCCTATTTTAAAGAATGTTCATGTTGATTGTGAAGCATGTGCTCTTGGGAATATGCACCGAGATGAGTTTAATGTAAATGTAGACAAAAAGAAGAGATATATACTAGAGCTAGTGCACACTAATTTATGTGGGCCAATGTAGACGAGGTCATTGGGAGGTGCTTATTATTTCTTACTATTTTCTTATGACTATACGAGATTCACTTGGGTATATTTTCTTAGAAAAAAGAGTCACACCTTTGAATACTTTAAAGAAATCAGAAGCATCATTGAGAAGCAAGCATGAAAATTCATCAATATTCTCCACTCAGACCAAGGGGGAAAATACAATAAGGTTGGTTTCATCAAATACTATAAAGACCATGTGATATTGCAACAGTTTACAATACCCCACACTCCTAAAAAGAATGGGTTTGTAGAGAGGAAAAACAGAACCCTTGTTGAGTGTCCTCATAGCATGCTAAAAGGTAAGAATCTATCTAATGGATTTTGGGGTGGAGCAATAAATAGTGTAGTATATTTGAAGAATAGGAGTCCAACAAAAATTCTTGATTTGAAAACTCCTTTCAAAGCTTTACTAGGTTTTAAGCTTGCAGTTAATCATTTAAGAGTGTTTGGCTCCAAATCTTTTGCTCATGTTCCAAAGGAGGATAGGAAGAAACTTGATTAAAAAGCCATTAAATGAATTTTTGTTGGTATTGTACAAAGTTTAAGGCTTATATATTTTTTAATCCCTTTACTCATAAATTCTTTGCAAGCATAGATGTAGTATTTCGTGAGCAAGTTAATGATGGAAACCATGAGAGTGCTAATAAAGAGTGGCACATGCCTTTACTGATGGAAGAAGGGAGTGATGAAATAGGAGACAACCATGAGTAGTAGCAACAAAAGGAAGTGGATGGTACAGATGCAGTTATCAAGCCAAGTCCACCAAGGGATTATCAGAACAAGTTTTAAGCCACTCCATGACTCAGGAAATCAGGTAGGCAAACTCAGTTGCTAACAAGATATAGGGAGAATGCTTTTATAACTAATATGTTAGATTTTGTTGAACCCTCTAGTTACAAAGAAGCTAGTCAATATAGTGAATGGAGGGAAGCCATGGAAGAGGAATATGAATTATTACTTAAAAACAAAACCTAGGACCTAGTTGAATTACATGCAGGAAAACACCCCATAGGTTGTAAATGGATATATAGGCCTAAACTTAAAGCAGATGGGAGTCTAGACAAATATAAATCTAGGTTGGTTGTAAAGGGGTACTCACCGAAAGAAGGTATGTATTATGAGGAAACCTTCACCCCTATAGCTAAATTAAACACAATCATAATGTTAATTTCCTTAGCTTCCAAACATCAATGGACGATACCCCAGCTAGATGTGAAGTCTGCATTTTTAAATGGTGAATTAAAACAAGAAGTGTATTTAGTGAAACTGAGGGGTTTGTTAAACAGGGGGTAGAACATTTATTTTGCAGATTGAAGGAAGAATTGTATGGACTAAAACAAGCACCCACGTCATGGTATGACAAAATTGATTCATTTTTCCTATAGCATAGTTATAAAAGAAGTGGGATTGACCCTAATCGATATACCATGTTTGACAAAGAGGAGAGGATTTTTTTTATTTCTTTATATGTAGATGATCTTATCATTACAGGAAATGTAGATGAACTCATTAAAGAAATCAAAGAGTAGATTTCACAACTTTTTGAGATGAAAGACCTTAGAGAGCTACACTATTGTTTGGGTCTGGAAGTCTAGAGGGATTCCGACCAGAATTTTCTATCATAGGGTAGGTATGTCAGGAGTTTACTAAAAATTTTCATAATGGATCAATGCAAAGTTGCAGCAGTGCCTTTAAAGAAGAATACCAAACTTCAGAATGATGATGGTTCTAAGGAGGCAAATGCAACATTATATAGACAATTGGTTGGGAGTCTAATCTATTTTACTACAACTAGGTCGTATTTGTTTTATGCAGTTAGTGTATTGAGGCAATTCATGTCAAATCCTCTTGAGAGTCATTGGGTTGCAGTGAAAGGTGTCTTAAGGTATCTGCAAGGAGCCTTAGACTTTGGTATTATTTATAGTGATTTGTTTGATTTTAGATTGACAGGTTTTTCAAACTCAGGCTCAGCCGAAAATCTAGATGGTTGATGATCCATAATAGGTTATGCATTCACCATTAGGTTCGGGGTCATTGCATGGAGCAGCAAAAAGAAGAACACAATATCCTTGTCTTCAGCTGAAGTTAAGCATCAACCAATGTGTGGAGCAACTTGTGAAGCAGTTTGGTTGAGGAGACTTCTCCAAGATCTTGGAGAAGAACATAAGGTTGCAACAATTATCCAATGTGACAACCAGAGCTCTATCAAATTTGCAAATAATCTAGTATTTCATAAAAAAGCAAAGCACATTGATACACAGTTTCATTTTGTCAGGGAGAAAGTTTAGTCAAAAGAAATTCATATTGAATTTTGTATTACATGTGACAATGTTGTTGATATTTTCACTAAGCCTCTCAGTAGAATCAAGTTTGAATTGTTTAGGGAAATGTTAGGAATACTTGTGAACCCCTTTCTCCATTAAGGGGGATTGTTGTAGATAATGGAGAATATGTAATTTAGGGGAGAGTCGGTTCATTGGAGCCTTCTAGATTAGGAATTAGTTCCTACTTCTTAGGTAGCGCTTCTAACTTCCCTACTTGTGTGAAAACTATATATATATTTTTATTGTAATACGAATGATGTAGAACATTCTGGATCTTTAGATTAGGAATTAGTTCCTACTTCTTAGGCAGCTCTTCTAACTTCCCTACTTATGTGAAAATTATTTATATATTTTTATTGTAAGATGAATGATGTAGAGCATTCTATAGGTAGTCTCCAAGTGAAGCTCCTCACCTGTGAGTGTCCCACTTTATTAATAAAGTTGATTCTTGAATTCTTAACAGTATATGTAAAATATTTTGATTTTGGAATAAGTTATCAATTTTGGGCATGTGGTATTAATAAGCCATGGTATTGGCCCATTGTATTATAACAAAATAATTAAAAGCCTAGATCCATAGCATAATAATAAAAAACATAGATGGCCATGGTATTGATAAACCATGGTATTCTAAAAAAGCCTATTTAGAGGTTAATAATATCCAAGGTAAATATTCATGATTAAAAATCTTGTTATATTGTAGATATTATTTTTTTATCACCTTATTAATTAAATCTAAAGATGGTTATACAATCATTATTTTATTTTATATGGTAAAATGGATGTTAATTTATAAGTACTATTTATATGTTATATATTTTAATGTGATGGATTTTCAATTCTTTGCATCGAATTAACCTTGTTCTCTTCGTTTAAAATATGTTGTTGGCTACATATGAGTAAAGATGTTTAATATTTTACCTAATTTTGAATTTTAATGTGCTAATTTTTTTTGTTAAATGTGAATTTATGAATCCATTCAAATTATATGATAAAGGAATTATTAAACACATGAAATAATCTAATAAATATAATAATACATAGTTATAATTTTAATAATTAATCTTAGTCTATTAATAAGATTAAAGTTATATAATAATTTTTAAAGATTCTAGTTATATATAATTTAAGATTCAAGCTAATATTTTGTGGCCGACACTAGTAAAAATTATTTTATTATTTTTTTGAGGACTTACATACATACACATCAGGTCATACTGATGAAAATAATTAAATTAATATATAATAATAAATATTATATTGAATAATTAATATTAGTCTATTAATAAGATTAAAAAGTGTTATATAATTGAAAGATTCCAGTTATATATAATTTAGTATTCAAACTAATATTTTGGCCTACATTAGTAAAAATTATTTTTTGTTTATTTTTTGAGGACGTGACATACTTACACATCGGTTCATACTGGGTTGTAGAATGCATCGACACAATAATAGAATAAAACTTCTTAATATTCCTTTCACATAAATTGTCACTCGTGTTTTACATGTGGTATGTTTTGATTTAGTTTATCATGTTATAGGAAAGCTCTATATGTTCTTGGGGAAATTTATATTATCTTATATATTTTATGCAATATAATTTCCTGTAAATTATTCCTTAGTAAATATAGTTCACCCCACATATCCTTGATAGTTGCATATATTAATATCAAGGAGAGATTACAACCATTCGTCTTGACACTACAATCTTCCTCTAACAAGACCGGGTTCCCACACGCTTCTACTAGCATTCCATGATGGCTTCAAACAACAATAGTTTAAAGGCTCTTCCCTTTAGGCTTCACTCCAAACCAAACACACTTCTCCCTCACACAACTAGATGGCTACAACTAGTAATAGCTTACTTGTCTAATCCAAAATAGTATACTCACACTCAAACAAAAACTATAACTAGCTTGTGCTTGGGAAGAAAGGAGGTTTATATAGGAAATATGGATGGGATATGGATCCTCTTTTCATGGGAGAAGGACCTATCCCTTGAGGTAGTTCCACCATTATAGGGGAAAGGATACCAAACTATCATCCTCAACCACATCCGACCAAACCATTTATCAGACTTCTGTTACGGGGCTTCTGGAGCTGGAATCTTTGGCTCTAATTTAAAACACTTTCCGTAATAGGACCAGTGTGACTGGAACACAGCTCAGTCGCTTTGGTTGGCGCGAGGAGTAGTGCGATTCTTTGCACATCGGCATAGGGGAGACAAAGGCCATTAGCGTCGGTCTTGTAAACTGGGAAAAACAAAAGTTTCAGGGAAAATGGTGCAAAAGGGAAATGATCTGCTCATGAAGAGGGACAATGGGAGTTTCTTCATGAAGGAAAAGCATGTGGGGTTCACTATAGAGGTCCTCCAGGATCAAATAATGAGGAGTACAGGGATAGTGACAAAATGATGTGTAACAAATGCCCCCTAAATTGTGAAGGCCGCGCTGGAGGGATGAAATGGTTTATAAATCAATGTGGGGAACCAATCTGCAATCGAAAAACCTACAAGAAAGTACATATACATATACATAAACTGAGATCCCTATCAAATGATGCATCAATCATGGCATGGACATAGCCATCCAGAGAATGATCATGTAAACAGATTTAGGTATGGGCGCAGCCATCCGTCAAAAAGGATCATAATGAAACCAAGGTATGGTCACTGCCATCCAATAATGAGAAGGATCACATATGATAACTCATGGTCTCGTCGCAGGCAGCCATCTGAAAGAAACATGCATATCATCATAAACCATGTCACACCACTTCGCAACATGGACTTGTGTGATCTGAGTCTAGGGTCTTGCACTTTAACACGACCCGATAAAACTACAGATTCTAGCATGTGAATAGATGTGTTGACATCGAACATGCTAGAAAGTCACTTGATTACCAGTCAATGATGTAAACTATTAACAAGCGCAAGAGAAACCACCAATAATGATGAATCCAATGTCTTTTAATAGTTTAATGAGTCTGACAAAGGTGTATCTCGATATCTTTTTCATGTTTAGAGAGTTTAAAAAAGACACATAAAAGGAAACTCCACATAGTTTTATTACAGTAGAGTTGGTCATATAGATAAACATTGCCAGAAGAAGAAGTTTGATGAACATCAACAAAGACAAAAAAATCATGTAGGTCATTTTGTTGATGAAGAACAAAATCATAATCTCAAGTTGTTCGTCTCTGATTCTACATTCTCTGCTAAGGATGATGAAGCAGAAAATTGGTTTGTGGACTCAGGAGCTTCCACCCACATGATAGGAAATAGGAATTGGTTTGAAAATGTCAAAGAGACCAGTAGTGGAGAAAATATCTATCTTGGTGATGATAGAGGGTACCAAATCAAAGAATATGGTAATTTTCGTGTTGTTTTTCCTAATGGAAATAGTAGGCATATTCAAAATGAAATGTATGTACCTAGAACAAAAAAGAATCTGATCTATGTTTCGATGATAATGAATCATAATCTTAACGTAGAGTTTTTTAAATATTATTCTGTTTTTAAATATGCACTAGATCGTATGAATCCAATTGCATCAGGTTTTCGTGTGGGAGGTTTGTACAAGCTGAATGTGAGAAGTGCGCCACATCAAGCATTCGGCCATCATGAGCTATGACTGTAGAAGATTTATGGCATCAAAGATTCAGCCATATTAATTTCAATGACCTGCAGCTACTTCAGAAACGAGGTATGGTCAATGGTTTCTTTATTTTAAACATTGTTCATGTTGATTGTGAAGCATGTGCTCTTTGGAAGATGCACAAAGATGAGTTTCATGTAAATGTAGATAGAAAGAAGAGAGATATACTAGAGCTAGTGCAAACTAATTTATGTGGGCCAATGCAGACGAGGTCAATGGGAGGTGCTTATTATTTCTTACTATTTGTTGATGACTGTATGAGATTCACTTGGGTATATTTTCTTAGAAAAAAGAGTCATACCTTTGAATACTTTAAATAATTCAAAAGCATGATTGAGAAGCAAGCATGAAAATTCTTCAAGATTCTCCGCTTAGACCAAGGGGGAGAATACAAGAAGGTTGGTTTCATCAAATACTGTAAAGACCATGGGATATTGCGATAGTTTACAGTACCCCACACTCCTCAAAATAATGGGGTTGCAGAGAGGAAAAACAGAACCCTTGTCGAGTGTGCTTGTAGCATACTAAAAGGTAAGAATCTGTCTAATGGATTTTGGGATGGAGCAATAAATAGTGCAGTATATTTGAAGAATAGGAGTTCAACAAAAATTCTTGAGTTGAAAACTCCTTTCGAAGCTTTACTAGGTTTTAAGCTTGCAGTTAATCATTTAAGGGTGTTTGGCTCCAAACCTTTTGCTCATGTTCCAAAGGAGGATAGGAAGAAACTTGATTCAAAGGCCATTAAATACTTTTTGTTGGGTATTGTACAAAGTTTAAGGCTTACAATTTTTTTAATCCCTCTACTCAAAAAGTATTTGCAAGTAAAGATGTAGCATTTCATGAGCAAGTTAATGATGGAAACCATGAGAGTGCCAATGAAGAGTGGCACATGACTTTGTTGATGGAAGAAGGGAGTGATGAAACAGGAGACAACCATGAGCAGCAACAGCAAAAGGAAGTGGATGGTACAGATGCATTTTTCAAGCTAATTCCACTAAGGGATGATTAGAACAGGTTCGAAGCCACTCTACAACTCAGGAAATAAGGTAGGCAAACTTAATTACCAATAAGATATAGCGAGAATGATTTTATAACTAGTATGTTAAATGTTGCTGAACCCTCTAGTTATAAATATGATAGTCAATATAGTGAATGGAGGACAACCATGCAAGAGGAATATGAATCAATACTTAAAAACAAAACATGGGATCTAGTTGAATTACATGCGAGAAAACAACCCATAGGTTGTAAATGGATATACAAGCCTAAACTTAAAGCAGATGGGAGTCTAGACAAATATAAAGCTAGGCTAGTTGCAAAGGGGTACTCACAGAAAGAAGGTATATATTATGAGGAAACCTTCACCCCTGTAGCTAAATTAAACACAATAATAATGTTAATTTCCTTAGCTTCCAAACATCAATGGATGATACCCCAGCTAGATGTGAAATCTGCATTTTTAAATGGTGAATTAAAAGAAGAAGTTTATTTAGTGCAACCTAAGGGGTTTGTTAAACAAGTGGAAGAACATTTAGTCTACAAATTGAACAAAGCATTGTATGAACTAAAACAAGCACCTAGGTCATGGTATGACAAAATTGATTCATTTTTCCTACAACCTAGTTATAAAAGAAGTAAGAATGACCCTAATTGGTATACCATGTTTGACAAAGCTGATCAATTTTTTTTTATTTCCTTATATGTAGATGATCTTATCATTAAAGGAAATGCAAATGAACTCATTAAAGAAATCAAAGAGTAGATTTCACTAGTTTTTTAGATGAAAGACCTTGGAGAGCTACATTATTGTTTGGGTCTGGAAGTCTGGAGGGATTCTGGCTAGACTTTTCTGTCACAGGGTAAGTATATCAAGAGTTTACTGAAAAATTTCAAAATAGATCAATGCAAAGCTGCAGTGGTGCCTTTACAACAGAATACCAAACTTCAAAAGGATGATGGTTCTAAGGAGGCAGATGCAACATTGTATAGACAATTGGTTGGGAGTCTAATCTATTTTGCTACAACTAGGTCGTATTTGGTTTATGCGGTGGGTGTATTGAGCCAATTCATGTCAAATCCTCTTGAGAGTCATTGGGTTGCAACGAAAGGTGTCTTAAGGTATCTACAAGGAACTTTAGACCTTGGTATTATTTATAGTGATTCATTTGTTGTTAGATTGATAGGTTTTTCAAACTTTGACTCAGCCAAAAATCTAGATGACTGACGATCCATAACAAGTTATGCATTTAGCATTGGGTCCAAGATCATTGCATGGAGCAACAAAAAGAAGAACATGATATCCTTGTCTTCAGCAGAAGTTGAGTATGAAGCGATGTGTGCAGCAACTTGTGAAGGAGCTTGGTTGAGGAGACTTCTCCATAATGTTGGAGAAGAACGTAAGGTTGCAACAAATATCAAATGTGACAACCAGAGCTCTATCAAACTTGCAAATAATCCAGTATTTCATAAAAACACAAAGCACATTAATACACAGTTTCATTTTGTCAGGGAGAAAGTGCAGTCAAAAGAAATTGATATTGAATTTTGTAATACATGTGACAATGCTGTTGATATTTTCACTAAGCCTCTCAGTAGAATCAAGTTTGAATTGTTTAGGGAAATGTTAGGAATACTTGTGAACCCCTTTCTCCATTAAGGGGGGATTGTTGTAGATAATGGATTATATGTAATTTAGGGAGAATAGATTCACTGGAGCCTTAGATTAGTAATTAGTTCCTACTTATTAGGCACTTGTTCTAACTTCCCTACTTGTTAGGTTAGGAATTAGTTCCTACTTCTTAGGAATCTCTTCTAACTTACCTACTTATGTGAAAACTATATATATTTTTTATTGTAATATGAATGATGTAGAGTGTTCTGTAAGCAGTCTCCAGGTGGAGCTCCCCACCTGTGAGGAGCACACTTTATTAATAAAGTTGATTCTTGAATTCTTAACGGTATATGTAAAATATTTTGATTTTGGAATAAGTTATCATTTTTGGGCATGTGGTATTCATAAGCCATGGTATTGGCCCATGGTATTATAACAAAATAATTAAAAGCATAGATCCCTAGCATAATAATAAAAAACATAGATGGCCATAGTATTGATAAACCATGGTATTCTAAAAAAACCCTATTTAGAAGTTAATAATATCCAAGCTAAATATTCATGATTAAAAATCTTGTTATATTGTAAATATTCATTTTTTATTAGCTTATTAATTAAATCTAAAGATGGTTATACAATAATTATTTCATTTTATACCATAAAATGGATGTTTATTTATAAGTACTATTTATATGTTATATATTTTAAGGTGATGGAGTTTCAATTCTTTGCATTGAATTAGCCTTGTTCTCTTGATTTAAGAGATGGTATTGGCTAAATATGAGTAAATATGTTTATTATTTTACATAATTTTGAATTTTAATGTGCTGATTTTTTTTGTTAAAGGTGAATTTATGATCCATTCAAATTCACATATATGATAAAGAAACTACTAAACACATGAAATAATTCTAATTATATACAATAATACATAGTTATAGTTTAATAATTAATCTTAGTCTATTAATAAGATTAAAAATTATATATAATTTTAAAGATTCCAGTTATATATAATTTAAGATTCAAGAAATCACACAGCAAAAGGAATGCTTCGACATATGATATGTAACTTTTTATCATGATTATAAAAAGTTCTTTTTTTTCTTTGGAAAAAAAAAAATTAAGTTTCAAGCTAATATTTTGGCCGACATTAGTAAAAATTATTTTTACGCCGTAAGGCGTTCCCTCTGAGAAAGACATCCCTAAAATGTGACGTGTGCGATCCTGAGCCATTGATTCTGTGTTAGACGATTGGGGTGTTTTCCACCATTGATTTAATATATTTTTTTAATTTAAAATTTCTTTTGTTCCACCCAGCCACACAAAACGTGTCTTTGTTTCTTCCTACATGACAACCGCGTAGCTCGCGTAGTGTTCTACTTCCTACCAGAGCGTCCGTCTGGCTTCCTACCAGAGATGATGGGAAAGAGACCCTAAAAGTTCCCTCCCTCAGAACTCTCAAAGAATATAACAATTCCAAAAATTTCTGTTGTCATTTTAATACATGGATGTTCAATAGCCCTTTAAAACTATAAGATCAAAATCCTTGCCTGGCCAACTAGGGCATTTGCAGAGAAGTGAGGTCAATAGAGTGTTAAGCATCTGCCAGGGTATTGTGGCCTGCCTCACTAGTATGAGTCTTTGAGTGTGTGCATGTCCCAGGCGATTTTGGCAGAATGGACTATGCTCTGGAACCAAAGTGGAAGAAAATCCACTCTTTTCAGTATTTGCGATAAATGTTCTATATACAAACCTGGGATTACCTCCCCTTGCAGGATGGGTTCAAAGTGCAGGTGATCCTTGCGG
Source organism: Pinus taeda (assembly GCA_000404065.3). Classification (NCBI taxonomy): domain Eukaryota; kingdom Viridiplantae; phylum Streptophyta; class Pinopsida; order Pinales; family Pinaceae; genus Pinus; species Pinus taeda. The sequence goes on along the minus strand of APFE030894511.1, from coordinate 82,967 downwards.
TGAGAATTGGTTGGGTGTTCAATGCATGGGGCTTAACATCACTGGAATGTATGTTCGATGCCAGATCCTATAGATGCAATATTACTCTGTTTTATTCAACTAGTAATTGGTCATATGTTTCTGGCCTTTTTAACCTCGCATTCTTAAGTAAGGAGTCAGATTTTAGTGGTTCTTTATGCTTTTTATGGACTTTGTACTAAGATTGACACTGGATAATCAGTGTTCTTCGTGGTTTAAATATTGGAGGACAGTTGGGTTATTCATTGGTAAACTTCATAGCTTTAATAACTCTGTAAGTAGCAAGATGAAACCTTCAAATTAGTTCAATGATTTACTGTGCAATCCTTTCCTTGAAACTAACACAGAAGGAATGCCTGTTAAAAAAAGCAACAGACGAGTTTGTACTAGATTACAAAGTTGACAGCCGCTATTGTGACATAATGCAGGGATCTTACCAATAATCATATTGGAGATGTTGTTCCTTTTCAACTTCCACCTCACTTACAACGCCTGTAAGCTTGTAGGCAATTATTAGATGTTTTGGCAATGCTTCGGGAACATGATTTGTAGAATTTGGGCAATAGGGAGTTCTTTTATTAGATTTTATAGTATATGATGATGCAATATACAATAAAAGGTGGCTAGTGCACAATAAGGCCAATGATTTTTGCAATTGGCAGGTTGCTTTCTGGTAATCAATTGACTGGAAGCCTTCCATATTCTTTATCAACTTTAACATTACTCTCTGATTTGTAAGTAATGGCAAATTGTATTTTGATTTTTTTCATCAAAAGTTGCAGAAATGCAATACAACTAATGCAAATACTTGCAATCCTTGCAGGATTGTCAATAATAATCAATTAACGGGTGCAATTCCAGACATTTTTCTAGGTCTTACAGGTTTAGTTAATCTGTAAGTATTTTCATTTGATCTTTTGAGTGTTTCTTAACTTCCGTTTGAAAACTGTATCAGTTCATATTTTGTTATAATTAGTATGAGCTTTAGAATATTTTCAATCGATCTTTGCTTTTGCAGAGATTTCTCTTCTAACAATTTTAGTGGTCCACTCCCTGCCTCCATGAGCGATTTGACAAGTCTTTCTTATCTGTAAGTTACATACATTTTTCTTGGCAGATACAGAGCTTAAATGACTAATAAGCTTTCTTTTACTTGAGTAGGGGCTGTTCTTGAAACATTCTGAAATATTTTAGGTTTTCTTGCAGGCGTTTGCAGAATAATATGTTGAGTGGAACTGTTAATAATCTAGCAGATCTGCATTTGACAGACTTGTAATTCTCTTTTCAACTACTATATCTGTTCATTTCCAGAAATGCAATGCTCGAATTTTTTTAGCTGTGGTAAAATTTTTGGAAGGTGTAGATTAATTTACAAAAACTGATAAAAGATAGCACTCAAGAAGCATTTCTTTTGGATTGGTGGCAATGCCAATTTTATTCATAAAATGTTGTTACTCTATTTCAACATAAATATAGAGAACAACCTTTTTACTGGATGGATGCCTCCAAAATTGTTGACAATTACAAACTTCAAGTAAGGATATGCAACATTTCAGATAACTCGTGCAAATTTCAAAGATGTTTGATCACCTTGCTTGTTATGCATCTTGATATTTGTCATTTCTAGATTGTGGATAACCTGGGCACAAGGGTTCTTAACTTTCATCATCCCTATATTGACAGGTATGGTGGAAACCGGTTTGACACATCTCCTGCCCCTCCACCACCTTCTTCTATTTCTCCATCATCCCCAAGAAGCCCTGGGCATAATTCATCATCAGGAAAGAGTTCCCACGATGAAAGAAAAAAGCAAATATTTAACTAGTGGGAGGATTGCTGGTATTGTTAACTGTCATTGCAGCTCTACTTATTATTATGTTCTTTATCATTCATATGAACATAAACACAGGCCTTGAAGCTGTAGCCCTGGATGAGGTCTGACACCTTATCTTTAATTTTATCAGTACAAGTAAGATATTTAATATCACAATGTAGCGTTTGATTAATCTATTTCTGTACAAAATAAACCAGGTGAATATACTAAGTGAATACTTGGATGATGTAACTCTCCTTTTTTGTAATTATATAAGCCAGCATTTTCTCAAGTTCAATCGAGCCTGTCAAATGGTTTCCATTGCAAAGTGTAGATCCTCTTAAAACTATTTGTGTGAGAACGGTTCGATGATTAATAAAATCGAGTTCCAATGCATAGATTATTCCCTAAACCATGTGAACCTATCCGGGGAAGCTCTACTCTCTTGCTAATCAAGTGGGAAGTGACTGCTCTGAAATGTTTCCCTCCGAGTAGCTTGTCGCTGAATCAATGGTGAGTGCTTTAACAGATCCAAGATAGATAGCACTCTAGTGATACTTAAGGATGTGATCTGTAAGACTGCATAGTGTTGGCAGACCCGAGACCAAGATTTAGACACAAAACAACACATTATTTTATGATCTTTTATTGTCAATATTATATTATATGTTTTTTAATGGCATTGCATAAATATTCATGTCCTTTTAATACAAGCTTATGTTAAACACTTCAACATTGAAAGGGTTGACTTGAAAAATCTTACTATCACATTTAGATATACATTGAGATATTTTAATGTCAAAATATCACAATCTTAAAATACCAGGAATTTCGGAGCAAATAGTTTCTCTGAGGTCAATACAATCGAGTTTCAATGCACAAATGAGACCTATGTATTTCCTAAACCACGTGAACATATCAGGGGAAGCTCTGTACTCTAGCTACTCAAGGCCCTCCTTGCACTTAGCACCCTAGACCTACTTAGAAGGTAGCTCGGAGGTTGAACCATATTATCATCATTATTTCGTTTATGAATGTGACTCATTATTTCATTTATGAATGTGACTTTTAGAAAGAGTGAATGTAGTAAATTATTAAACGGTGAAGTTTGATAATTAGGACTCAAATCCACTGGAACATGGACAGCACTAAAGAATTGATAGTTTTTCACTGTAAGTGGGGAAACAAAAAGATCAATTGTTGCTTTTTCACTGTAAATGGGGAAAGAAATAGAACAAATACTCAATATGGATCTAACAAATGGCTTCCACAACTTAAGGATGCATTTTTCAATTGAAGGATCCCTTATTCATGGCTTAGGAAGACCATAGCAAGACCCTTCTTACCTAAATCATCATTTGGTTGGTTTTTTTTTTTTTTGTGGTTAAAATCATCTTTTGGTTCCTTAAAATGAAAACAGAAATTATTTTGTAATCTACACAAAACTAGATTTCAAAACATTGAAAGATTTGTTTCCATGTATTTATAATTACATCACTAGATTTCAAAACATTGAAAGATTTGTTTCCATGTATTTATAATTACATCAGAAAAACCATGTGAAGACCAATCTATTGATTGTTAAGCCTTTAGCATCGATCTCAATTGTATATTGTATATTTGCAAGTATATAATATCTCATAAAATAATAATAAATGATCCTGGTATGAATCTGGAAATATCATTTACAGAAATGAAGAAAACAAACATATTGCTCAGTGCAGTGGGCTCTCTGCTTAAAACAACAGCAGCAGATGCATAAACAAACAAGTGAATAAAATATTTCAGTTCTGTTTACATCAAAACAAGATTTACATGGCACCAGGCTCCAAAAAATAGAGTATCCACTCTCAATCTGTCTTGGTGAGAACATAGATGGCATATATTATTCCTGGTAAGTACCCAAAAAGTGTCAGCAACAAACATAGCTAGAATTCAGCCTATCACAATATAACAACAAACCCATCAGTTATGATCTAAAATGATGAACATAATCTTTATGCCGGAACCAAAAATTTTAAAAGGAGATTAAAGGCTTTTGCCGTGGGATGAAGTTCTCTCACATGGCCTATGGTTTTTTTGTTTCTGTGTTAAAAATTTAACAGGATGTGAAACAAATATAGGTCTCGCCCCCTGCCGTTGGGCTCCTTTAGTACTGAGGTACACCCCCATTTCATGTTGGGTAAGACCATGTTCTGCGTGTGGATTGATATTCCGATACTCTAAAATTGAAATGACTCCATGGAATAGCAAGGGGTGGGTATCGGTATATTGTTGATATCTATTAACCTTATTTGTTAAAAATGTCATGAAACCTCTTGAGGTCAGACTTGTGGACTCTTTTTTGCTTGTGGTTGTCTTACCTGACTAGAAGGTAAGGTTATCACTTACCTTTCACCTATCATTAATGATTGCGAATTTCCCTTTAATCTGAAGGGCTCCTTATTGTGTAACTCATCAAAATTTGTTTTCATTGACACTGAATATGCATTGCCCTTTTTTTATCAAAAAATATTATCATAGTTTTCCCTTTTAAAAAGGAAATTAACTGAAGCCAGACTATGGAATGGCCTTTCAAGCATCATGACCCTTTTTAGTTGGGAGGTGTTTTTTTCATGTTTGGCATCTAATAACTGTAACGGTTTTAGAATATTATGTTTCAGACTCCCTTCCGTTTCTTGACCTAAAGCATTTCCCCTTTAGAACATGCCACATTCTACAGGGTCACATTTCCTTGTTTGCATCTATTCAAATTATGGAAGGAAAATCATGCATTCAGTCTTGAAAATCAAAATCTCTTCATCAATTATCTCATTTAAATCATGAATTTGATCACAAAGATCTGTGCGCTATAACAGACTGTATAGAGATATGGACATCTGGACATACGTTGACCTAAAGAATCCAGCTTATTGTGGTCGTTTTTTATTTTACCCAGGTGATTGATGCATTGGACCTTTTCATTGACTGTCAATTCATGGGTGTCCACCTTCATAATCTTAGGCAAAATATTATTTTCCTCCAGTTATGCTTCACATGCCTCTTTGAAAAACACTAAATTTTCACCCAAATGTTAGGGAATTCTGCTTTCTGCTGTTTTGAGGCAAGGATAGTTCCACTGTCTCATATTTTGCATGTTTAGTTCCTTATAGGCTTAAATTGATCCCACTTTTTTGGTTTGATATTGTATTCGAACAAAGGATGGCAAATCTTTCTCATTCAGTTTGTTTTTAAAATTTTAACTAAACATCCTAATTTGCCATGAAGATAAATCAGTTCGGGCAATACTTTGAAGTTTAGTTCAGGTCTCCGTTTAAAATTTTAACTGAATATTCTACTTTGCCATGAAGATAAATCAGTTCGGGTAATACTTTGAAGTTTGGTTCAAGCCTCCGTTCAAATTTTTAGTTATAGCTGTACCTTTTTAAAATGAGGTCATAGGCATTAAGTCATGTGTGGTACTGATAATGCTTTCCTTGATGTTTAGCTGGAAAATAATTTATTTGCCGGTGTCCCAATAATGAAATAGCTCATAATTGTGAATTACATAGGCTTGTTCAAACCCAATGTTCCTACTCTTGTATATGTTTTAGCTACTAGTGTTCAATGAAGCAACCTTTGGCATTGTCACTACGCACAGTGGTTCAATTTCGATACCGTTTTCATGCTTTTGAGGGAATGTTGTTAGCTTTCTTTCATCTGGGAGAAAATCTGGCCATGGAAATTTCAGGCCTAGATCATACCTGTTATTTTGCTCTGCTTAATATTTTTCTTGTTGTTAGATCTTATTATCTGCTTCTTACTCAAATATTCAGGTTTCTATCACAGATCACATTTATGAAGATGATGTAAGGTTTAAAATCTGATTGTGATGCAATTCACCTGATGCAGACCCCTATAGAGGTTGAGTTTTTCACTGAATATGGTGAAGCAAGTCGCTACAAGATTCAGGAGGTTATAGGAAAAGGGAGCTACGGTGTTGTATGCTCTGCAATTGATACTCACACTGGGGAGAAAGTTGCAATAAAAAAAATAAATGATATCTTTGAACATATTTCTGATGCAACCCGGATTTTACGTGAAATTAAGCTTCTGAGGCTGCTGCGGCATCCCGATATTGTCGAAATCAAGCACATTATGTTACCGCCCTCTAGGCGGGAATTCAAAGACATTTATGTGGTATTTGGACTTATGGAATCAGATCTACATGAAGTTAGTAAGGCAACTGATGACTTGACGCCAGAACATTATCTATTTTCTTGTACCAGCTTCTACGAGCTCTGAAGTACATACATACTGGTAGCTTTCTTTTGCCAATATTCTTATTTCTAAATAAGTTTAAACTTTAAACCTGGGAAAGGGTGTATGTATGCTCATTGCTGACTATATTCACTAGATATATGGGCTGTTTATGTGAGTAGGCAATATTCGGTTACTATTCTGTTAAGATTGTGATTTTTGCTTTTATGTTGCAGGGGTTTTGTCTAATTTTAATTTATTCTCACTATATTTTAACGCATAATTACTGTGTGAAAATTAATATGTATGTATAGCAGCTAGCCTATTTCCTTTTTGCCTTCCTCCAGTTTTATAGATAAAACAATCTGAACCATGAGATCATTCTGTATGCTCTTTTCTTTCTATGTATTTTTGCATTACAGATGTATTGACAACCCAAGTGAAATATAAGTTATTAAAAAATAATTATTTTAATCATTTTCTGGCACATCAGCTATTTATACTCTTGATTGAAGTCCCTATTTATTTCACCATGGTAATGTCCACTATAGGCATAGGGGCCCATTGTTGTTTTGTAATTGTTCACAAGTCTAAGGATCAGTTTTTTTACCACAATTTGACATATGTGTTCCGTTAACCCTCAAACCAGTTTAGTTTGATTCAATGATTAGAAATCAATCCTTCAGAATAATGGTTCAATCTTCAAATGCTCGAATTTTCATTTGTAACTGCAAGAGTTAGTCAATTTGAGGACTCACAATTTTGATCTCTGTATTTGCCCCATGCATTGTATTTACAAATCATTTCAAGAAGTTGCACATTGCAATTGTGCTTTATTCACTTCCAAAAATATATATTTTAGTATTTTGTGAAGTGCATATGCTTCTTTCTCGTTTGTGTACTAGAGGGTATCTGGTTTAGGACATCGATCCTGTTCAAATATTCTTGTTAAGTTTTAACTTCGTTTTTAAGAATCTATTGTGATTGTGAAGCACCTTCCCATTTCAGGGAACTTAGTATGGAAGAAGAAATGTGAATTCTATTCTCTAATTTGTCAACTTTATGTTCTTGTAGCAAATGTGTATCATCGGGATTTGAAATTGAAGAATGTTTTGGCAAATGCTGATTGCAAGCTAAAAATATGTGACTTTGGCTTAGCAAGAGTTGCCTCCAATGACATGCCCACAACAATCTTCTCGACGGTATACTATTTTAAATCTATATTATACAGATCCAAATCTAATAAGTTGCTATATTGTTATATCTGGTTTGACAGGGTTTCTGTTGAATTCTCTGTTTGATTTTGATTGTTGTACTTTAGTTAGTAAATTTCCCATTTTTAAGATGTATATATTTGATGAAGTGCAGGACTATGTTGCCACAAGATGGTATAGGGCTCCAGAGCTGTGTGGATCCTTTTTCTCCAAGGTATAATTTTTTTAAAGGATTCATTGTTAGATCTATTCTAACAATAATGGCATTCTACTTAGTCTGTTGTGACTAACTATACTTAGATGTATAGCATTCTTCTCATCTTCTTGCTTCTCTAGATGTTATGGAACTAGGTGTTTGCTTGGTATTAGTGTGTTGATTTCAGTGTTGCAAAAATCACGATAACATAAAAAAATCGTGATTTTTTCATTTTCTCGGTAATATCGAGCGATTAATTCAGTGATTTTTTCATTTTGAAAAAATGTAGTGATTGTTCCTCAATTTATGCTTTACGGCGTTTCTTTTGCAGCATTTGGTGCAAATGCTAGTTATTATTTTTTTTCACGACATGAGATACATACACATACATAAGGGTCATACTAATAAAATAATTATAAATTATATATAATAAATACATACCTATATTTGAATAATTAATCTTAGTCTATTAATAAGATTAAAAAAGTGTTATATAATTGAAAGATTCCACTTATATATAATTTAGGATTCAGACTAATATTTTGGCCTACATTAGTAAAAATTATTATTTTTATTTTTTGAGGACGTGACATACTTACACATTGGTTCATATTGGGTTGTAGAATGCGCTGACACAATAATAGAATAAAACTTCTTAATATTTCCTTTCACATAAATTGTCACTCATGTAGTATGTTTTGATTTAGTTTAGCATGCTATAGGAAAACTCTATATATTCTTCGGGAAATTTATATTATCTTATTTATTTTATGCAATATAATTTATTGTAGTAAATATTTTTCTTAAATTTCTTTAGATTTTATTATATATTAGCATATTAGTCTCTTTTTTGGAAAGCAACAAAAAAATATTTCAATTAGAATAGCATTACTTTTGAAACCAAGTCAAATCGTGTTATTGTTGCAAGTATTCAAACCACCCAAAGGAGTAGGATAAAGGTACCACAATGGAAATTTCTATTAGTAGAGACGCTAATATATGCTTGATCAACTAATTATACTTAAGATAGTCATGTTCTTTAATTTGATTTAGAATAGCTTTTATTTTATTTCAAGTATGTGTGGTTAAAATTTTTGCTTGCATCAACAATTTACATAAGTTAAAAGAGCATAATTTTGTGAGTCATTCTCAAGGCATAGATTAAGACACCCTAATTTTCTTCCTCTGTAAGGTTTTGGAGCCTGGATAGAATAAGGCTAATTTTTTATTTTTTTTGCCTTAGAATTTTATCAAGCTTTCTTTTGATTAAGGAAATGTGATCAGTTTCATTTTATGCAATTGGTTTCATAAAGTAAAATACACATTAAGTGTTCTAAATAGATTTTACAACAAACAATTTAATTTTGCACATACATTATTCACATTTTACAAGTTTACAATCTCCAAATAAATGCTACTCAATTTATGCAAATATATTATCTAATAATTTATGAAGAGTAAAATATTAAAGTCATTGACGTACACATCTTTCAATGAGCCTTAAAGTCTATAAAATTTTGGATGAAGAGTGAAGTGTAATTACAACATTTTACAATGCAATTACAATCATTATTGCTTCTCTATTCTTTACTTAATGTGTTTTGGTATTAATGAAAGAAATTATTTGAATATTTATTTATTCACATATAAATGGATATTTATGAGTTTTTAGTTGAAGTGTTTTGATATTAGTGAAAAACTGATGAAAATGGGAATTTGGGGGTTGCCCAAAATCCCAATTTCTTTAAAAAAAACAAGATCCTCGAGCCTGTTTCCTTCGTGGTTTCTTCGCTGGTATAGCATTCATCTCTCCATCATCATTATAATCTTCCTCTGCGCTGCATGCTGTCTTTAACAAACATTTACATATAACAGATACATGATATTTGGATCAACAAGCTTGAACACAAGATTTAACTTAATTATACCATACACACAGGCGTAGGCGTACACAATACTAGAACACGTTTCATATATATATACAGAACAAATTACATTCCAGGCTAAGGCATTTCAGCCTTAAAACCAAACTCACAATCGACTACATCTTGCTCACACACAATTTTACTCACAAATAAGATATATATCACATTACATTTATAAGAATTTTAGGAAGGATCAATCCTATCCTCTCTTGACTTTCTCCACAAAAGCTTCATGCATGCGTGCTTTAAATCTGCTTTATCTTTTTTTAAATCTATTTTTCTCCTTTAAATCTCGCTTTTCTTTTGTTCTGATCCTCTGGTCCACGTTTGCTGCTTTGTTGCTGGTTGCTCCCGCATCAGACTCCCGAGGCACAAAATTTATGACCTCCTGGTCATATGCTTCTGGTCTTCGTAATAGCAATTTTATCCACTGCATTATTTCACTATAACTGCTTCCATGATTTCTGTGAGCTGCAACCAACCTCTATAGTAACAGCCTCCTCTGTTACACGATACCTCACCAAGCCCTCCCGCACTCGGTCTTTTGGCATCCTTCTCTAGGTTGCTGCAAATCTTCTCACCTTCCGCTACCGCCATCTGCACAATAGCAAGACCATAAATTCTTCATCTTTAACTCAACTGTACCTCTTCCCGCAGAATCTTACTGCTCTGATACCACCTGATGAAAACTGAGATCTGGGTATAAGCCCAAAATCCCAGTTCCATTTAAAAATCTCAAACCTGGGCCTTTCTATTAATCCCTTCCCTTGACTAGCTCCGCTGTCCATAAAATTACACACAGTTCTACCAGTTTTTCAATTGGAATTCAGAACGCACAGCAATTATAAAAATCCACAGGCACACAATACAATTGCTATAAAGATA
>APFE030894511.1:31339-72635 GCA_000404065.3 Pinus taeda | reverse complement strand
TTATTATCTCTGCATTAAATTTAAATAAAGAAATATCTATATTTTAAAATGGTTAAAAACATTATTTAATAAAATGAAATTCCAAGTTTTTAGACATTTAGAAGTTTTTTTTTAAATGTTTCAAAATCAAATAAATCAATTAACCAATTATATTTTGGATTAGATGAAGTTTTTAAGTTAGCAGATGGAAAATAACCTCAAATAGTCATGCAATATTCATTATCATGGTCAAGAATTAAAAAATATGATAAAGAAAAAAAAATAATAATTAAATATAATATATATATATATATATATTATATAATTATATATATTATTAAAATTTTGAATTATTTAATTTGGTTTTTAAAGATTAGCACAAATATATTAATAAAATATTGTGCACATAAATATATACATTAATTAAATATGGTTCATATAAATATATAGACATTTAGATGAACTTTAGTAGCAATGGCTTTTCCGGATTCAATTATTGAATTGAGGCTTTTCTGATCTATATCAAGTTTATGAGAAATTCTTTTGTGTGAATCACATGATATTTCATTTGTAGAAGCGTTTATGATATTTCATTTGTGGAAGCGTTTCAAACCAACTAGTGTGGTTCATCGTCAGGACAAGTTGAAGAATTAGATCTAGGTTTCATGTTAAATAGTCAGAGCAGAACCTCCAACGGGCTGTATTTTACTAGGCCACTAGGCCACTGCTAAATTGACAAGTTGAAGAATTAGATTTAGGTTTCATGTTAAATAGTTAGAGCAGAACCTCCAACGGCTATATTTTACTAGGCAACTGCTAAATTGACGAGTTAAAGGCTATATTTGACTAGGAAACAACTAGTTGGACCGGAAGGGAAAGGAGAGCATTTAATTAAAAATTGAAATTAAAATAAGTTAAAGTTACAATTTAAATAATTATTAAATCAATATTTAGTTATACTATTATTAAATTAAAAGGGGTTTTTACATTAAAAATACATAAAAGGTATTAACAATTTCGTATTTATTTTAATAATTATAAAAATTCCTATTGTTAGAATTGTTATATATGTGAGATCGAAGCTATTAAAATAAATTAATTTAAGTCTTAATATAATAAGAATAAATATTTTATATTTTAATTTTATGTATATAATTTATTAATTTGTTTATTTATTTTAATTATAATTAATAAGTCAAAAAAATATTATCATTTTTAATTTAAGCTTAAATATAGACTGAATTTCAATATCAAAGTAATTATATTTCTCCTTTCTAATTAGGTTCAAATTCTAATAGCTTAAACTAAATGCTATTTGAATATCTTATACTATATAAATAAACACACCAAAGAAGATCAAAGAACTATGGCAAAAGAGAGTGAGTTAAAGGATAACAAGGGGAAACTAACAAATAAGAAATTAGAACAAGTTATAAAAAGAGGGAGGGGAGGAAGGGAAGAACACAACTAGGAAGCGACGGCTGGGACCTAGCAACTACTGATCTTCCAACCGTCCTCTCTATTGAGATTGCTCGGCCTTTTTTCAATCTCAAGGACCTCCCTAAATTTTCGGTGATGGAAGTGCGAAACTCTAGTAATAACACTGGCCTCCTCGATACAAACATGATGTTTTGTTTTCTCAGCATGCTTTGCTAGTGTGGAAGACTTGGTTCTTCTATGTTTAAGGTGAGTTGCGTGCTCACTGATCCTGTGATTAATAGAGTGTCCAGTCTCACCAATATAGGGGGTCGACACTCTTCATGTCCTTAGGGTTGATAGGATCCTTCACTGAACAGAGGGACTTACGAATGGAGTTAAGGGGTCTAAAGGTCGAGGGAACATTATGTTTCTTAAGAATCCTCACAATCTTATGGTTCCACAGTAGGTGGACCCCTACGACCCGTTCTTTAGGTTCTCTTTTAGTTAATGAATTTTTAGCACCTTTGAGGAAAGCCTTGTGACCCAGGTATCTACTATAGCCATTTTCAACAAAGACATTAACGAGATGGGATTTCTCTTTCTCAAAGCTCTTTTCATTAGAGATCCTTAGGACCTGAGTAGCAAGGGTACTGAGAACATCCAACTTCTGAGCCAAAAAATGGTGGGAATTGGCATGAAGATATTGTTCTGTATGTGTCTTGTTTTGAAACACTTGGTGGGAGAGGGAAACATCACTATTCTTTGAAATAAGAATATCAAGGAAAGGGAGGCAACCATCAACTTCTTATTCTCTAGTGAACTTAATGGCCGAGGATTGACTATTGAGATGATCGAAGAGATCCAACTCCTCTTTGCCATGAGACTAGATGACATTAGTGTCATCTACATATCTTTTCCAAAGTTAAGCACGAGGCAGGCCGAGTTTAGAGCCTTGGATTCAAAATCTTTAATACCTTTTATGTATTTTTAATGTAAAAACCCCTTTTAATTTAATAATAGTATAACTAACTATTGATTTAATAATTATTTAAATTTTGTAACTTTAACTTATTTTAATTTCAATTTTTTATTAAATGCTCTCATTTCCCTTGGTTCGGTGGAACTGGTCATTTCCTAGTCAAATATAGTCATTAACTCGTCAATTAGCTCTTGTCTGGTCAAATATAGCCGTTGGAGGTTCTGCTGTCACTGTTTAACATGCAACCTAGATCTGATTCTTCAACTTGTCTTGATGATAAACCATACTGGTTGGTTCGAAATGCATCGACAAATGAAATATCATGTGATTCACGCCGAAGAATGTCTCATAAAATATAAACATCTAATTTTAAACCATTTATAGTTGAAAAATATGAAAAAAAAACAAACAACTATATTCTTAACATTTTTTGAACTTGAACAACTAAAATAATTAATTCTTTTTAAAATTAATTTAAATAACCTAAACACAAACAAATAATATATATAATATATATATATATATATATATATATAATATATATATATATATTTTTATTAACAAAATATTTTATTTTTATTATTAAAACATTGTTATTTAAAGTATCATTAAATGTTAACAACTTATTGTTAACAACTTATTTTTACGTGGTAAGGCGTTTCTCTCTGAAATCAACTCTCCTCTCTGTCTATCTGTCATCTTGTAAGCCACACGATTATATGTTAGACGATTGCAATAATTTCGGCCGTTGATTCAAAGGGATTGCTCAAACGATTTGGGCGTTTCATTTGACATCATGTCGAATAGTTTCGTCCACGCAGCTGAACAGGGCGGTGTGGTTGAAATAACCCGGCAAGTATACACGTGGAAAACTCTATGGAGAAGTGTTGTAGTGGTGTCCCCATGAAACAATGGGGTCTGTGGAGGGATCATCCAAGAAACGGTACATCTTCAGGAGACAGCCATGATCAACAGACAACAAGGGTTTAAGGGCAAATTAAGGGGCTGGATGCACTAGAGAATGAGGCAGCAAGGGTGAATAAGGGTGCAAGGCAGTAGCAAGGCCTGCTGATATGATTTTGTGGCAGCAAGAGGGAGAGCTACAGTTTGCAAGCTTAAAAACTATGTTTTGATAACCCCACTGGAAGACTGTTGAACTTTGTAAGTTTGTGATTTGTTCGTTAAATCAGCCCTACTTTATAGTGTTGCCTGGTGCAATCAACTGTTGTTTGAGTTCTTGTTTTTACTACTTGTGCATTCAATAAAAGAACATGCCTGTTTTATAGATTGATGAGTACTGCGACACTGTTATAAAATACAGATCTTTCATGTGTTATTGAAAACCCTGTATCAGAATTACATCCCAAGGATAATGTTTCCCAAAGGATATTACAAGTGACAAGTTGGAAACCCATGAAATTCCATCGGCTAACAGTTCTCTGATCATATGGCAAAACTAGAACACTCCAAATTTTGGTGCCTGGCAACGCTGGTCAAAATTCAAAATCCAAAGTATTCCCGTAGTCTTTAATTGGTCTTTTATTGAAGCTGGGTGAGTTGTGAAGCATTTCAGAAATACCCAGGCTCATCAAAAATTGGTGAGATCCCTATTTATGCTTTTTATTGCCTCCCTCAGGTCATATCATAAAGTTCATTGATGTATTGCCACTGAACTCAGTAGAGTGCATGCTTTGAATTATAAAATCTACAGATCGTCGCTATTGTTTTCTGTTGCATTCATTTTTTCTCTTCAATTTCCATCAGAACTTTGAATGTATTTCTGGAATATACAAATGATGCTAATATTTTGGACGACCTGATCTCAAATTATTCGGTATGTATGCACGCGCTTCCATATGTTGTTAAACACTAGATAATACCAGTGGAAGGTATTAGTTAACGTATCTAAGAATTCAAAGTATAAAATACTTAAATCGTGTGGATTAAATGTTACTGTCAACTTCGAAGCTGTGAACGATCGTCTCTGTATCTTTGAATACTTATCTTCTAAATTTTTTCAAATGGTACTGTCAACACCTAAGTTTTGAAAAGTCATCTTGAAAGTCTTTACTTCTCATCTTTTTGCGAGTTTCCATTGCAGCCATATATGACAAAAGCTTCTGTTACATCCTTGCAAAAATGACATTTTTATGGGTTAGTGGACTGCACGTGAGTTAATTTGTAAAAATGGTAAACCGATGTCCATATATGTAGTAGTAAAAGGTTTACGAGACCAAATTTCATTCACTCGGGTTAACAAGCATGAGATGAAATAAATTAAATTGAAGTTGAATCTGAAAGTTTATTCGTTGGGCAGGCAGTGTTAAATGAAATGCATTAAATTTCAAAGCAGAAATATCATAAGAAAAGTGAGAAGTTTTTTTTTAATATTAATTATATATAATATATATATATATAGTTGTTTTTTTTAACTTTTTATTTTATTTTTTAAATTAAAATATTTCATATTAAGGAAAAGTTACATTAAAGATAGGTGAACGTTTAGATGGAGAAAACACATCTCCACTTTTGATGTGGTAAGCGCTAGCAGCCATGGAACCATTATAATTATTTAGAAGTTTGGAACAGAAATCGAGAACAAAAATAGGTGCCTAAACCATAGTCTCGGCATCGCTATCGCAGAGAGATACAGAGAGAGAGCCATATGTCACCAAATGAGAACCGTTAGACGACAAGGAGAATACATCGTTAACTAGCGAGAGGAGCAACCTCTCATACCATCCCATCCTCCGACCAAAAAACTTCATGCCAAACACTACCAACATTAAGGGTTGAGACATGATACCATAGAAAAACTTAGAAGCACACCACTATGAACATATGTCAACATCATCTGTAGGAAGGAACTATCAACACAGGGACTTACACAAACAAGAAACCCAAAACTTACCTACCACCTCCACCACTCAATATTCATTTTCAGAAGAGGAAATATTGGCCACGATTCAAGCAATAGAGCTAGGGGGGTTCATTTGGGCTCCCCCATCACAGTCACAAGCCATGTGGCTCTCGACGTGCATCAGACTGGCCTCATTGTTGTGCACCCAAAATTTCAAGTTCCTTAACTTTCTCTTCACATCCTTAATAGACACAAACATATTACATTATTCCATCTTCTTTTCTCTAAGCACCAACACCATAAGTGTTTTCATTTGCATTGGGTGGAATTTAAGATTGTGTTCCTTTGTTTACCTCTTAATTTTCACATCTCTGGCTAAGAAGCAACTGCCAAGAATGGCCTTCTTGCATTGACGAGGCAGAGTGGGAGGGGTGAAACATGTCTCTTGTTATTCTTCCATACCATTAAACCAAGACCCAATTAATTTGTTATTTTTTTTTTTGTAATTTGAAACAATTTGTTAAGTCTCCCATCGTTGTTTTCTTGGTATAATGCTATTATAGAACAACACAATAAAAATATATAGGAAATTTGATCAGCTTACTAAATACGGATCACTTGATTCATGTCAGTACCCTGTTGAGAATGAATGCTAAAAAATTGGTGGTTCTTGCAACTTTAGTTGTATGAATGTTTGATGAGGTATACAGTTGCTATATGTGAACTATGGGACCTTGTCCAAGTTGTCCCGGTTAACTGTTTCTTTGTAAAAGTGGAGGATTCAAAGTTTAGCCATACTAAAGTTCTTGTTTATGGTGGTTCAGTT
The DNA here is from genome assembly GCA_000404065.3 of Pinus taeda. Lineage (NCBI taxonomy): Eukaryota > Viridiplantae > Streptophyta > Pinopsida > Pinales > Pinaceae > Pinus > Pinus taeda. Next base: position 66,572 of record APFE030894511.1, on the reverse strand, counting down.
GGTTCAATTCAACTATTTACTCATATCTTCGTAGGTTTCTCATGGTCGAAGGCTTTGTCAAAACCGACAAAGAATTTCAAGTCAAAGGTATATAGATATATGCGTGTAGATATGCCATTAATATTTTGTTAGTTGCATGTCTTGTTAATTCCATGTCTTGTTAGCTGAAAATATATTTGCTTCTTTTGATATGTTCCAGAGGTTAGTTCCACCGGTGGCATAAAAATGCCTTTTATTTTCTCTTGTTTGTCATATTATGTTTTGAATTTTTCAAAATTTCAGGACATTTTATCTGAATTATATATGGATATTTATGATGTAGCCTTGTTCAGTGCATTAGTATGGATATTTAGCAATTTCTTTTTAATTGAGTGGCTCAAATTCATGTTTCTTTAGTTTGAAGGTAAACCCACTAAAGTGGAAAAAATTGTGATCCCAGTTATTAGAGGGATTGTCATCATGGGGTGATAAGAAATTTAATATTCCTAGAAAAGTAGTTAGTAGTAGACTCTAAATAAATTAGCAATGCAACAACATAAATGTTTGCAACAAATTTAGAGCAATCCACCTTGTTGAATAATGCACACACCACATGGATAATGGATTACGCACTTTATGCCTTACTCCGTTTTCTTTGCAACATCTGGTGCAAATGCTAGTTATATTTATTTGAGTTTGAATGTAAACAATCTATCCAGCAACCACCATTTCAAAAAACCAAAGAGTATAATCTTTGGACAATAACTGTGGTGCTGTAGATAGAAAAATCATCCTTTGTACGACCCTTGGTCTCTCCATTGTTGCGCATACACCGAATCCTGTGAAACCATGATAACTATTGTACAAAGAAAAACGCTGTAAAAATTTGTAGGCACTGTTGCAGATTGACGGAATCGAGAGGGGCCACAACGTCAATAAAAAATGGGAATACCATAATACGTTATCTGTAATCGTTTCTGAAAATTTGCAAATATGTCATCATTGCTATGTGATTTTGCCCCTGAAAACTTTACAAATACATAACCTAACTATTTTGAATGGAAAGCATATTCAAATTAATTTATTAACAACAAATATGTTTACTTTCTCTAAAACTTGCACATCTACCTCTGAAACCCTGTTTAGAATGATCTTAACCTTCCTTCAAAATTGACCACCCATCAAGATTTCAAAATGTCATGTTAACTCAAAGAAAGACAGTTCGATAAAGTTATGAATTCTACACCTGGATTTGGTTTGGTCATCCATATATTAACGACTTTGCAAAGAAAGTTGAGATGTTTGCTCATGTTGGTAAGCGCTAGCAGCCATGGAACCATTATAATTATTTAGAAGTTTGGAACAGAAATCGAGAACAAAAATAGGTGCCTGAACCATAGTCTCGGCATCGCTATCGCAGAGAGATACAGAGAGAGAGCGCCATATGTACCGTTAGACGACAAGGAGAGTACATCGTTAACTAGCGAGAGGAGCAACATCTCATACCATCCCATCCTCCGACCAAAAAACTTCATACCATCCCATCCTCCGACCAAAAAACTTCATGCCAAACACTACATGCCTCAGAGATAAAATCCAACATTAAGGGTTGAGACATGATACCATAAGAAAAACTTAGAAGCACACCACTATGAACATATGTCAACATCATCTGTAGGAAGGAACTATCATCACAGGGACTTACACAAACAAGAAGCCCAAAACTTACCTACCACCTCCACCACTCAATATTCATTTTCAGAAGAGGAAATATTGGCCATGATTCAAGCAATAGAGCTAGGGGGTTTTATTTGCGCTCCCCCATCACATTCACAAGCCATGTGGCTCTAGACATGCATCAGACTGGCCTCATTGTTGTGCACACAAAATTTCAAGTTCCTTAATTTTCTCTTCACATCCTTAATAGACACAAACATATTACATCATTCCATCTTCTTGTCTCTAATCACCAACACCATAAGTGTTTTCATTTGCATTGGGTGGAATTTAAGATTGTGTTCCTTTGTTTACCTCTTAATTTTAGCATCTCTGGCTAAGAAGCAACTGCCAAGAATGGCCTTCTTGCATTGACCAGGCAGCGTGGGAGGGGTGAAACATGTCTCTTGTTATCCTTCCATACCATTAAACCAAGACCCAATTAATTTGTTATTTTTTGTTTTGTAATTTGAAACAATTTTGTTAAGTCTCCCATCGTTTGTTTTCTTGGTATAACGCTATTGTAGAACACCACAATAAAAATATATAGGAAATTTGATCAGTTCACTGAATACGGATCACTTGATTCATGTCAGTACCCTGTTGAGAATGAATGAATGTTAAGACCCTAAATTTTGACTAAAAAATTGGTGGTTCTTGCAACTTTAGTTGTATGAATGTTTGATGAGGTATACAGTTGCTATATGTGAACTGTGCGATCTTGTCCAAGTTGTCCTGGTTAAGGGTTTCTTTGTAAAAGTGGAGGATTCAAAGTTTAGCCATACTAAAGTTCTTGTTTATGGTGGTTCAGTTGGTTCAATTCAACTATTTACTCATATCTTAGTAGGCTTCTCATGATAGCAGGCTTTGTCAAAACTGACAAAGAATTTCAAGTCAAAGGTATGTAGATATATGCCTGTGGATATGCCATTAATATTTTGTTAGTTGCATGTCTTGTTAGCTGAAAATATATTTGCTTCTTTTGATATGTTCCAGAGGTTAGTTCCACCAGTGGCATAAAAATGCCTTTTATTTTCTCTTGTTTGTCATATTATGTTTTGAATTTCTCAAAATTTCAGGACATTTTATCTGAATTATATATGGATATTTATGCTGTAGCCTTGTTCAGTGCATCAGTATGGATATTTAGCAATTTCTTTTTAATTGAGTGGCTCAAATTCATGTTTCTTTAGGTTGAATGTAAACCCACTAAAGTGGAAAAAATTGTGATTCCAGTGATTAAAGGGATTGTCATCATGGGGTGATAAGAAATTTAATATTCCTAGAAAAGTAGGTAGCAGTAGACTCTAAATAAATTAGCAATGCAACAACATAAATGTTTGCAACAAATTTAGAGAGATCCACCTTGTTGAATAATGCACACACCACATGGATAATGGATTTCCGCACTTTATGCCTTACTGTATTTTCTTTGCAACATCTGGTGCAAATGCTAGTTATGTTTATTTGAGTTTGAATGTAAACAATCTATCCAGCAACAATCATTTCAAAAGACCAAAGAGTATAATCTTTGCACAATAACTGTGGTGCTGTAGATAGAAAATTCATCCTTTGTACGACCCTTGGTCTCCCCATTGTTGCGCATACACCGAATCCTGTGAAACCATGATAACTACTGTACAAAAAATAACGCTGTAAAAATTTGTAGGCACTGTTGCAGATTTACGGAATCGAGAGGGGCCACAACGTCAATAAAAAATGGGAATACCATAATACGTTATCTGTAATCTTTTCTGAAAATTTGCAAATATGTAATCATTGCTATGTGATTTTGGCCCTGAAAACTTTACAAATACATAACCTAACTATTTTGAATGGAAAGCATATTCAAATTAATTTATTAACAACAAATATGTTTACTTTCTCTAAAACTTGCACATCTACCTCTGAAACCCTGTTTAGAATGATCTTAACCTTCCTTCAAAATTGACCACCCATCAAGATTTCAAAATGTCATGTTAACTCAAAGAAAGACAGTTCGATAAAGTTATGAATTCTACACCTGGATTTGGTTTGGTCATCCATATATTAACGACTTTGCAAAGAAAGTTGAGATGTTTGCTCATGTTGGTAAGCGCTAGCAGCCATGGAACCATTATAATTATTTAGAAGTTTGGAACAGAAATCGAGAACAAAAATAGGTGCCTGAACCATAGTCTGGGCATCGCTATGGCAGAGAGATACAGAGAGAGAGCGCCATATGTCACGAAAGGAGAACCGTTAGACGACAAGGAGAATACATCGTTAACTAGCGAGAGGAGCAACCTCTCATACCATCCCATCCTCCTACCAAAAAACTTGATGCCAAACACTACATGCCTCAGAGATAAAATCCAACATTAAGGGTTGAGACATGATACCATAAGAAAAACTTAGAAGCACACCACTATGAACATATGTCAACATCATCTGTAGGAAGGAGCTATCATCACAGGGACTTACACAAACAAGAAGCCCAAAACTTACCTACCACCTCCACCACTCAATATTCATTTTCAGAAGAGGAAATATTGGCCACGATTCAAGCAATCGAGCTAGGGGGTTCATTTGCGCTCCCCTATCACAGTCACAAGCCATGTGGCTCTCGACCTGCATCAGACTGGCCTCATTGTTGTGCACACAAAATTTCAAGTTCCTTAATTTTCTCTTCACATCCTTAATAGACACAAACATATTACATTATTCCATCTTCTTGTCTCTAAGCACCAACACCATAAGTGTTTTCATTTGCATTGGGTGAAATTTAAGATTGTGTTCCTTTGTTTACCTCTTAATTTTCGCATCTCTGGCTAAGAAGCAACTGCCAAAATGGCCTTCTTGCATTGACGAGGCAGCGTGGGAGGGGTGAAACATGTCTCTTGTTATCCTTCCATACCATTAAACCAAGACCCAATTAATTTGTTATTTTTTGTTTTGTAATTTGAAACAATTTGTTAAGTCTCCCATAGTTGTTTTCTTGGTATAACACTATTGTAGAACACCACAATAAAAATATATAGGAAATTTGATCAGCTTACTGAATACGGATCACTTGATTCATGTCAGTACCCTGTTGAGAATGAATGAATGTTAAGACCCTAAATTTTGACTAAAAAATTGGTGGTTCTTGCAACTTTAATTGTATGAATGTTTGATGAGGTATACAGTTGCTATATGTGAACTGTGCGATCTTGTACAAGTTGTCCTGGTTAACTGTTTCTTTGTAAAAGTGGAGGATTCAAAGTTTAGCCATACTAAAGTTCTGGTTTATGGTGGTTCAGTTGGTTCAATTCAACTATTTACTCTTATCTTCGTAGGCTTCTCATGGTGGCAGGCTTTGTCAAAACCTACAAAGAATTTCAAGTCAAAGGTATATAGATATATGCGTGTGGATATGCCATTAATATTTTGTTAGTTGCATGTCTTGTTAGTTCCATGTCTTGTTAGCTGAAAATATATTTGCTTCTTTTGATATGTTCCAGAGGTTAGTTCCACCAGTGGCATAAAAATGCCTTTTATTTTCTCTTGTTTGTCATATTATGTTTTGAATTTCTCAAAATTTCAGGACATTTTATCTGAATTATATATGGATATTTATGCTGTAGCCTTGTTCAGTGCATCAGTATGGATGTTTAGCAATTTCTTTTTAATTGAGTGGCTCAAATTCATGTTTCTTTGGGTTGAAGGTAAACCCACTAAAATGGAAAAAATTGTGATCCCAGTGATTAGAGGGATTGTCATCATTGGGTGATAAGAAATTTAATATTCCTAGAAAAGTAGGTAGTAGTAGACTCTAAATAAATTAGCAATGCAACAACATAAATTGTTGCAACAAATTTAGAGAGATCCACCTTGTTGAATAATGCACACACCACATGGATAATGGATTTCCGCACTTTATACCTTACGGCGTTTTCTTTGCAACATCTGGTACAAATACTAGTTATGTTTATTTGAGTTTGAATGTAAACAATCTATCCCGCAACCATCATTTCAAAAAACCAAAGAGTATAATCTTTGGACAATAACTGTGGTGCTGTAGATAGAAAATTCATCCTTTGTACGACCCTTGGTCTCCCCATTGTTGCGCATACACCGAATCCTGTGAAACCATGATAACTACTGTAAAAAAAAACGCTGTAAAAATTTGTAGGCACTGTTGCAGATTGACGGAATCGAGAGGGGCCACAACGTCAATTAAAAATGGGAACACCATAATACGTTATCTGTAATCTTTTCTGAAAATTTGCAAATATGTAATCATTGCTATGTGATTTTGCCCCTGAAAACTTTACAAATACATAACCTAACTATTTTGAATGGAAAGCATATTCAAAATAATTTATTAACAACAAATATGTTTACTTCCTCTAAAACTTGCACATCTACCTCTGAAACCCTGTTTAGAATGATGTTAACCTTCCTTCAAAATTGACCAACCATCAAGATTTCAAAATGTCATGTTAACTCAAAGAAAGACAGTTCGATAAAGTTATGAATTCTACACCTGGATTTGGTTTGGTCATCCATATATTAACGACTTTGCAATGAAAGTTGAGATTTGTGCTCATGTTACTATTTGGCAACTATGATATTAGTTCCTGCCACCTCAATTAGAAACTTAGAAAATTTTTGAAACTTTGAAATTTGGGTTGAAACCTAGAAATTTTATAGATCAGATTTATTTTAAAATATGAGTTATAGAATTTTAATTTAATTATCAATAATTATTAAATGAATACCTTTATAAATATTGATATATCCTTATATATATACAAATAAAAATAAATATATTGAAGTAAATTATTTATATTATGTTTAATCAATATTAAATAAAAATACCAATAATGTCATATAAAATAAATATTTTAATTTATATTATAATTATAATCCATTTATAAAATATTTAAATTATTTAACTACACTAATTAAATATTTTTCTTTGTTATACCTATAAATCTTCAATTATTCTTTAAAAACTACATAATGCTAACTAATTGAATACTTCTTCCTTGTTCATTCAGAGCATTGCCTACACATTGTCTAAATTTTTCCTTTGTGGCTCGAAATTATAATATATGTTTGTCTAAATTTTTCCTTTGAGGCTCAAAATTATAATATATGTTTGTTTCTTTAAGATAGTAATAGTTCGCAAGGAGAGATGTTTTTAGCAGGAAAATCCCGAATTTAAAAGAACTACTTAACCTAATGGTGACGGATGTCACGGCAAGTAACGCGAACCCCCTTCTTAGGTGCGGTGAGTTTAGATCGATGGCAGATTTTTAGAATATTCGGGAATCGGTAAGATATGGGATCATCAAAAAATTGATCGCCCCTATGTTTATCACATTTTTGAATATTTAGAGAATCTGCAATCTACTGAAAAATAGCTCGATGCTGGGAATATGCGATCTACTTAACGATGCTGGAAATCTGCGATCTACTTGACAATGGCCCTTCTATGTGGAGCTAGCTACATTTCCGCACAACAGGGTATGGATCACCATCTGGTTTTTGTTTGTTTTTTCTGATTTGATGAAGAAAAACCTCCCTATCATTTAATTTCAGTACAGCTTTCAAACTTCCTTTGAAGATTGTGAAATGTGAAAGTGTATTGGGCGCTTTGATTGATGTATACGGAACGAAGGTGATGCTGGGCGCAAGAGAATATTGTCTTCACGCTAATAAATCCACCATGCAGACCACTCAAGGATTATCTCAGATCTGATTGATTGCTTGCTATGATTGAGGTGCAGAGTAGAGTAGGCTGAGAGAGGTCACAATTTTGTTTCTAAAATAGTGGAAATTTTGTCAAAATTTTGAGTAAAATCTGATAAAAGTAAATATATAAATTTGAAATTAAATTTAGGTTACCGCTTATAAATTTCAGATTTTAAGTGCTCAAAAATTTCCAGCCATTACGTCATCAACCTAGTTATCAATTTTTCATTTTTTCCGTCATCAACCTAGTCGTCATTTTTTAAATTTTTCTGAAACAAAATCAGAGCAGAATCCTGGTTTATAGGTACAGAACCTTTCCATAGACAAGCGAACGAAAAAAAATATGCTCCAAAAAGTAGATAAATAGTAGTACCATGTCTAAGTGAAGAATCTCGCCCAAACATCAAACTCATGGATGTCACTCTCAGTCACAGCCTAACGCAGTACTACGACAACCTCAAAAGGAACACTAAGTGGAATTACAACCCCAAGAGGAACAGTAAGACTCACTCACTGGATTGTGCTTGGCTTCCAAAATTACAAATATATTGTTATGAAATATATAAGACATAGGAAATTCCCCGGAATCTGGGCCAAAAAGAAAGTTTGACAATTCCATTGCACTTATACTTCCGTGAAATTTCATCAAGTTCTTCTGAAAACCCATGGTTCTTAGTTTATCCAAGGGATTTTTTATTTGGAGGCTGTTTTGTGATTTCGTGGACACAGGATGCTAATGGCAGTTCCTGTCTGAATACAAATAACATATTTGGGAAAGGAAATAGAAATAGAAAGTAATAAATTTACAACATTCTTCATTTTTCAATTTCACTTTTACCTTCAAGAGCTGGACGAAAGAAGGAAATAAAAGTAGTGAATGTTCATTTTTGCCAGGAAGCTATCTGACTGCCCTTGTAAAATATCGCAAAAGGTACATGCTGCCCAGAACGACATAAAAGTCCTTCCCGCTGCAAAAAGTTATTAACGATCTTCCAGAAAAACACACACGTACAAAATAAAGTAAAAATATTGTATGCGATATTTGATTGACAGTCAAAGACGTTTTCTGACAGTCAGCGAATCGCCTAATTGCAGACGAATATCGTCATGGACAAATGGAATCACATGAGCGTTAAAAACGATTGATTTAAAATGCGAACACTGAAACCGTTCTTGTTTTGTCGGTATTGCAAATTCATAGAGTGAAAATCAACCCAAACGATTATTTTTGTCTGAAATATTTTTTCATTGTAACAATTAATTTCATGCATATTGTAACTAATACAGAAATTCCTGACACCATCGATGTGTTGTTGATATGAGAGTTTTGGAAGAAAGATGGCGGGTCTTCTACAGTGACACCGAATTCTGCTAGGGTTTCCTCTACTTGCAGCTGCGTAAGGGGGCTTTGGACCCGTGCTCCCTCGCTCAGAGAGTCCGGTACACATTTGCTCTCTTTTTTGGCACCTTCTCGCAAGTGGCATTGGTTTGGTTTCTATTTTCTTCTGCCCATCACTTTATGTTGGCGAGTATGGAGGAGGACTTGGTTGACTATAAGGATGACTCGTATGATTTTGTGTCCATCTTGACTACTATTCCTTCTCCCCTTTTGGTAGCATCATCTCTTCTCCTTGACCGGAGGAGGATTTGGTAAACTATAAGGATGACTAGTATGATTTTGTGTCTATCTCGACTACTACTCCTTCTCCCCTTTTGGTAGCATCATCTCTTCTCCTTGACCGTAACCCTACGGCTGGCTCTCCCTCTTACCCTACCTACTTTAGCTCCTAGTGACCAGTGATCTCTTCGCCTTCAGACTCAATCCTTGGCCGGGTTCTGATTACACCCCCCCTCTCCGACATCCCTACATTTCCTCGCAACTTGTTTGGACCCGAATACCCCCTCTTATACTGTGGGTAATGTTATTACTTTCCCCTATGTTGGCTTCCCTCTAAACTCTCCTTTGGAGTCATGTCATTTGTTCCCTTCCTTAGTGCCCCCTATGGGACCTCCTCTATCTCATCCTGCACCCTCTTCCCATCATGTTTCTTCTCCCCTCACTTCTCGTTGTTTTGAAGGTCCTTCTATTGACCCGTCTACATGCAGTTTTGATCCTAGGGTTGATGATGTTCATGATACCCCCCATGAGCCCTCCTTCGCTCTTGAGGCAACAAGTCCTCCAAGTGTGCGATGAAGGCTAAGCACGTAAATGCTAGGAATAAGGGCATTTCTCTCTCCTTTGGGGAAGGGCTCCAGATGGGGTATGTTATTGACACTACGGATAGGGTTTTGGTCACGAGAGTGTGTGGTCGTACTTACTCCACTGTGGATCATTGAAAATTGGGGGCAGGTACTCTCAAATTTGTCATCAGTCACTACTCTTTCGCGCGGGTGGTTCGCTCTCTGGTTCCAGTGTGCACATTATACATCTTGGATGCTCTCAAAATATTAGCACATTAAATTGCTTCCTATCTTTCTCAAGCGGTGGAGTCTTATGTTTGACCCGGAACTTGAACAATTGGGGGCTAGACCCATATGGGTTCGCTTACCAAGTCTACCACTTCACTTCTGGTAGACATCTTCATCAGCATCGGAAATTCTCTCGGAACCTATTTGGATTACGACAAATCTTATATTGTTTTGGGCAATATGTGGTTGGCCCTCATTCTTGTCCATTTGGACACTGAGGAGGGTTTGGAAGAAATAGAAATAGAAAGAGAAAGAGAAAGTAATAAATTTACAAAATTCTTCATTTTTCAATTTCACTTTTACCTTCTAGAGGTGGACGAAAGAAATAGAAATAAAAGTACTGAATGTTCATTTTTGGCACGAAGCTATGTGACTGCTCTTGTAAAATATCGCAAAAGGTACATGCTGCCCAAAACGACATAAACGTCCTTCGAGCTGCAAAAAGTTATTAACGATCTTCAAGAAAAAAACACACATACAAAATAAATTAAAAATATTGTATGCGATATTTGAGTGAGAGTCAAAGACGTTTTCTGATAGTCAACGGTTCCGCGGGTGCGTCATTCATACGATGCGGACATGTTCGCAGGTGCTCCGAACAAAAGGTGCAAACCCAAAGTTCGCGGACTTTCATGCAGAGAAAAATGCGCGCACATGGGAATTCTTATGGTTGATCCATGGTATTTAGTTCGACGATTTAGATACTATGGTTTTGGTTCGTGGTTTTGCATCTAAAGTATTGAACCTAGGTTTTCGGTCCCTAGTATTGGATCTCTATGGTTTTGGTCCATGGTTTTGAGTAAGGCCTAGACTATAAAAAGGAAAGAAGATCATTTGGTTGAGAACAGAGGTGTTGAATATCTTAAGAAAAGCAATATCTAAAATATGGGTGATCGGTTGGTGAGTTATAGCTAGACCTGAATCAAGGAGAAACCTGAGGATTACCAGTTGGATCTACTGATGGGTCGAGATCTCTTTGGCGCATGATCAAATCTGTAAATCTGACAGTCTGGGGTATAATTGAAGACTGATAAATTGTTTATACCCGGAGGTCCGCAGGCTAGACACGGCACAGGTGCGGAGGTGCGCAGGCAAGACAGAGTGCAGGTGCAGAGGTACGCAGGTTAGAGAGAGTACAAGTGCGGAGGTGCACAGGTCATATACGGCGCAGGTGCACAGGTTCAACACAGCAAAAGTGCGGATACCCGTAGGTTTCTATTGGTGAAGTTAAGGACCTTTATTGAAATATGTTTTAGCTGTTTTGTCTATTACTGCAGTGTTTTGGGTTCAGAATTGGTGTCTGGTTACTAGTATTGTTTTCTGGTTACAGCATTGTGAAAAGTTATTGGTTGATTCAGTAGTTGTTTGTGAAAAGAGATTGGTTGATGCACATATACTTGATGATTGGTTGATGTTCATGGACCCAGTCTGAAAATTTATGAAACGTGGTCCTTGGAAGATTGTAGAGGTCAGTAGGAGAGCGCCTACATACTAGTAAATGGATCGGATGGTACAAGAGCTAAGAAGGTTGTAGCCTTCTGCAGGTAGAATCTTGCGAATTGGTATAAGACTGCACCAGTACAGAATCATTGTAAAAGAAGTTTCTAATTGAAAGAAGATAGAGACATATTGCAGCAGGTGGTTTTCACCCACATTGGGTTTCCACCTTATATCTTGTGTTCTTTGATGTGACTCTCTGCTCTTGTTCCTTTTACTGTTATATGGTTCTGACACACAGATTAATGATCAACATCTGAAGAATAAATTTAATTCTAAGTCTGGAAGGTATAAGCAAATGATTGTATAAATTGAAAAGGAATTTGATAATACTAATTCACCCCCCGCCCCTCTCAGTATTATTTTCAACAATTGGTATCAGAGCAGGTCCTTAGAAGAAACTTGATTGCTTGAAGGAAAGATCCATTAGAATGGCTAATCAAGAAAGAGAGGCATCCATCAGGCCACCAATCTTTGACAAGAGCAACTTTACCCACTGGAAGATAAGAACCACAACATATCTACAATTGCTTGGAACAGATGTTTGGGGAATCATGGAAGGAGGATACACATATCCATCAGCAATTCCTACAGATACAGCAGAGAGAAAGCAATATGAACTCAATGCCAAAGTTGTTACTGTCTTATTCGGAAGTTTGTCACAATCAGAATTCATGAAGGTCATGCATTTCAAATCAGCCAAATAAATATGGGACAAAATCATTCTAAGCTACGAAGGAGATGAACAGGTAAAACGAGCAAAGCTTCAATCTCTCAGAATACGGTATGAAAATCTTAAGATGCATAGTAATGAAAGCATAGCTAATTATTTCCTGCGTATAGATGAGATTGTCAATTGTATGAGGAATCTGGGCCAAGAATTTAAGCAAGTTGTCTTAGTTGAAAAGGTTTTAAGATCCCTGTCTGCTAAATTTGATTCCAAAGTGTCTGTCGTAGAAGAAAAGGAGGATCTGCAGAAAATCACTATGGCGCAGCTTCACGGAATCTTAACTACTTATGAGATGAGAAAAGAAGGACCATAAAATGTGAGAGAAGCCGCATTCGAAGCAAATGAATTAGGATACATTTCAGAAGGAGAAGATGAGGCAAATTTTGTCAAGAATTTCGAACGGGGAACTGGAAGGTTCAAAGGTAAGCTACCTTTCAAATGTTTTTCATCTAGTAGAGTTGGTCACTATGCTGCTAGATGCCCTTATAACAAAGGAAAGATATCTGAAGAAGGTAATAGAAGTTATTATACCCATGTTAAAAGTAATGACTCATTCAATAGTAATGAAGACTTTAAAAGTCTCATGGCATATGATAATAAGGATGTAGAAACAGTAGAAGTTACCAAATTAAAGGAACAATTAGAGTCAGTAACCAGAGTAAGGGAGCAATTGTAGGATGTAGTAAAAGATCAGAGCATAACAATTCAGAAACTTGAATCGAAGATTCTCTCTCTAAAAGAAGATCTTAAAGAATCAAAGAAGCAGAATAAAGAAGCTCTTGAAGGACAAGAACATGAAGTGATCGAATTAAGGCAACAAGTGGAAGAAGGAATAAAAGTTGAAGAAAACATAAGGAAGCAGTATCTGGAAAAGGAAGAACAACATCAGGTTGAGGTAAATATCTTAAAAAGCAAATTAGAAGAAAAGGATAAACTGTTACGATTTCAAGATAGTACTCAGATTTTGGATGACATTCTTGGTAGTCAAAGATCCCCTACTATCAAAACTGGTCTTGGCTTTTATGAATCTGTTAAAGGTGAATCTAGCTCACAAGGTGAGGCAAGGAACTCTAATGAGAATCCTGAAATACTCAACAAGGAATTGCCTAGGAAAGAAATTTCTCAAAAAAGGTCCTTTACTCCTAACTATGGAAGTGATAGACGATTATTTCCTTCATTGAATAATGTTGAATGTTATGTATGTCATAATCTTGAGCATATTGCAACCAGATGCATAAGTAGAATGGTTCAAAACCATCACACAAGATCTTCACATTCCAGGTACTTCAAGGGATATTGTTTTGCTTGCAATATGTTTGGCCACAAAGCAATTGATTGCAATAGAAGGAACATGAAACATGTAAGATGTTATGCATGTAACAAGTTTGGACATAAAGCAAGGGAATGTAGGAGCAAGATTCAAACTCCAAAGCAAGAGGATTATACATCATCACAATTCCAGGTATTGAAGAAGACAGAATTAGAGGCAGAAAGATGTGACATAACTCAGTTGGCTGACATAACAGACACAAGGGAAACTGAAAGTGAAGACCTTCAGTATTCCATCTTATATACGCTGATATAATAAAGATAAGTCACGTATATACGCAATCTAGAGGCTGCACAGTCGCGTATATGATGCTCTGAAGAAAAGTAGCAGTACAGAAGGCTGACATGGTTTAGTCACTGTTGATGATGGCATGGCACAGGTTCAGGGGGAGCATATGTTTTGAATAATGCATTGTTGGCATTATGGTTAGAAGTCCTTGGAGATGATACTTATTGACATATCTTGCTACTGATTGTTGATTGACCAAGAAGAATGGATTGCAAACATTGCATGTGCTTAGGGGGAGCATGGACGAATTAGTACATCTTGGCATGAATTCAATTGATACACTAGGTTTGAGCTCCTTTAATATTATTGGTGAAATCTTTATGCTGTCATTATAACCTCCAGTAGTAGTATATTTAATATTGTTGAATCATGAACATAAGACTTATATTCTAACATTTTCACCTCACACTTCAGTTAAACTTAAAAAATTTGTTTGAATTTTTTTTATATAAATTATGTATGAAAACTTTAAAATGTTTTGGGTAGATACTTTACCCATCATCAAGTATAAATGAAGTTGAAATATTAGAAAATAGTATTGGAGAACATTTTTTCCCTCAGATTTTTGGCCTCTATGTTAAGGTTTTAATAAAAATCATTACTAGTATATTTTTTTTATACTAATAGGTTTATTAGAACTTTTTATTGTAATTGTACCATTTGCCTCTTATATATATATATATATATGACTATAATTAGTCTTAGATCATCATATCTTGTCTTGGGATTGGGTTCATTGTAAAAAGATTGCCCATTTAAAATGGACTACATTCATTGACTTTTGATCATTTTTAAGATATTTGGTTCATAACATTTGGAATTAGAGCTATGATCCTAGGGTTTTTCTTCTTCAATCCAGTCATCTTGACATTTGTGCTGTAACTATTTTGCCAAAAGTTTCAGATGATGAAATTTTGAGGAGAATTGACTGAAATGTGGTGTAACCCAGCCCAATGGCCCATGGTTTTACACGTCCGTATGTAATGACGTGTCAACAAAATATCTCTTGTTTCCTTGCGTGGAGATCGTCTGCGGGATTTTTCACAGTGGGTGGAAGTTGTGAGTTTAATTCGGCATTTAATGGTCCGTCCTCACGCCTCGATCTTGTTTCCACTTGTTCTTTGTGCCAAACAATTGACCCTTTTGAGTTATTCTGGACTGTTCTTCGTGCTCAGAATGTTCGTGAGGGTTTTCTGGGTTTGCTCTGTGGAATACTATCTCGTTTGCAATGGTGAGTACTGGTTGCCTTCTATTGATGATGGTTCGCGAACTCTCCTCCGATCGGTTTGCCTGTGAACTTATGGGAAATGTTGCTCGAATGCTATTGTCGCTTGGTTCTGTAATGTTGGTTTGAACCTAGTAAGTTCTGTTTATTATTCTCCCTATGCCTGCGCGTGTTCTGTAAGCAGTTTCCAGTGGTTTGTGCTCATTGTAGTTTACTTATTGTCTGCGAATCTACATGTATGGTTCGGTCAGGGTTTCCTTTAGACTTTTCTCTCGTTTTATTATGGTTCTGGATATGCGTTGCGGTTTGATTTTTACTCTCCGAGCTCCTGTTGTTTCTTGACCCGAATCTAGGTTCAATCCTCACGCTTTCCGTTACTCTGGGTTTTCATTTTTTGAGCGTTGGTGTTTGCTCTGAGCACAGGATCACGTTGGCGGTTGTCTGTCGACTGGAACAGGTATTAACTCTCGTCCCTGCTTCAATTTTGTCCTGCTTCTATTACTATTACTTACCCTCCTTTCTCCTTTGGTCTCCAGCTATGCAACTTGTTCAGTACGTCGCTGTGGCTAAATTTTGACTCGGCTTACTCAGGTAATTTTAATGTTTTTTTATTCTCCGCATGTAGTGCTTCACTTCCTTGAAGGGTTTTCCCCTTTATACACCTGTAACTCGGTAAGATGTTTGCTGGTTACAGGTCGTTGGTGGCGGCCTGAGCACGCAGGTCCTCTAATCCCTTTTAACACAGTGAACTGGTTCTCGATAGGCCTGAATCCTCAAATTTTTCGTTTTATTTCTTCGAATGGTCGATGACCACGATTGCTGTAGGATTGTATATGGTTTTTGGTCGTTTTCTGTAATTTGTTCTTGCTGCGTCTTCCTCTGTCGATATTGTATAAGGGTTGATAAGTGGGAAGGTCGTTGTTGCTATGGTTGAACCCTCGTCCAGGGTTTTGATTGTAACGCCACTTGAGTCATACGCTTAATATTATTTTGTTTGTGGAAATGGAATCCTTCGTATGCACATGTGTTGTATTTGACAATGATAAATAGGAATGCTGAACAATGATTTTCGATTTTTCAATGGAATTTACAAATATTATGCAGCAGGGTTGCCTCTGTTCTGTGGTCGCTTTCTGGGTACAAATGTTTGACCGTGGTTGTCTCCTGTGTGCAATTAGTCGTCTCGGACTTTGGTTTTTTATGCCTCTTGGTCCTTTGCTTGACTGTGTACGGAAACACGTCCAATATTTGGAGATAAATTGTATGCTCGTGTTCAGGATATAGAACAGTACATTACACAGACATTCTCGATTTGTTACTTTATCAAACTGTAATGAAAAATTAATATTAGGATGAACAAGAGAAATGTATACAGATGGACAATAGTTTTGAATGCTATATGTTTGTATCTTGTTCATTTTATTTCTTTCCTTCTGCAATTGCTGAACCCCTTTTCTCTGTTACATTTTGGTTTTTATGCCCTTCCATTTCAGTTCATTTTGTAGTTAATCAAACTGCCATAGAATTTAGTTACAAAAAGATCTTGTTATCATTGATAACCATATTTGCCTGACATTACAAGATTTGTATGAACAGTTTGTCATTTCTCTCCTAATTTAACGAACTATTCCCTAGCTATTGTTCGAGCTACAGTAATTCTAGTTATTTAAGTAAATATGTCTGAATTCACCAACTCTGTAAAAACAAGTTAAAAGAAAAACTATCTCATGAAAATGTAAAAATAAATAATCCAGTTGATCAATAACCTTCAAACCTGGTTGAGACTTTTCCCAGTTACAGCGAGCTGGATGCTCCCGCATCAAAATGTTAAGGTACAACTGGTTAAAATTTCAAGTTCTAGTTTTTATACTTTCATAGATATAGCTCGTGGAAGATATGGTACCTTGGAATTTTTGTTGTAACTCTTTTTGCTTTAACTCATTTTATAGGAAGTTTCAAACAATTAATTTACGTGGAAACTAGGGGAAAATACCATAGTATATATGGTTAATATTTTAGGTTCTATTTCACTATGTTTTTGGATATATGGTATATTGAATATCGTGTTTGTGGCTAATCTTGAAAACAATTTTGAAAGAGTTATTTTAGAATTTTCACTATAATTTTATTTTGATGAATTTTCAAGCTCTATAATTTTCATAATGTTTTGAGGACATGGTGGATTAAATGTGGATTTTTTTTTGTGAATTGAGTCATTAAATTTATGATATATATCTTATGGAAGTTATAGATTTTTACTAGTTATTTTCTAGTGATTTTAAGATCTTTTTTGAATGTTAGCAATATTTTTTAAGATGGCTTTTGGCATCTTTAAATAACATAATTATATACCATTCAATACGTAAATTTATGGTATGGGAAGAATACACATAGGAACTACAAAAGATTTCAATTGGTTACAAAATCCTTTAAACCCTACTAATAGTCCTTCAAGTAACATAGCCTCAGAAAATACCTACATATGGAATCTCACCTCCACATACCTATGGGTATGTAGGAATTCCCCTAAGTATGCTTAAACTAGTTTTAGATAAGTTCATTTGTTATATAGTTACTAAAGTAAAAAGAGAACAACCATAGCAGAGATCACTCTCTAGTATCACTCTCTGGTAGCTATGTACTTTAGTAATATGTCAAAGGGCATGATTGAACTTCCCTAGTTGATGCCCCAAGGTATTGGTATGCGTACTATTTTTTGGACCTTGGAAATATAATATAGAGCTATAGCACATAAAACTCCCTTGTACTTAGGACTCAACAATATTTTCTAATGATCTCACCAAAATTTGTGATAAAAATGTAAAATATGAGCATTTATTTTCTAACATGGCTCGAAAGAAATATCCAAGAAATACTTCATCAATAAAACCTCCAAAAAATTCAACCATGTTTCCTAAAGAAATATAAGACATCCAACACGAGGTACCCAATTTGGATATTCAAGTTAAGGAAATAACTAATACTATGTTATAAAAGGTTGATGTGTCACAGAAGCAATAATTAGTTGAAAGGGATATGAAACAAAAGATGAATTAATATAAGGAATGGAAAAAAAGGTAGAATGCTTGATGGCTAGAAAGTTGGAATAAATGGAACAAAAGATGAATGGAAAGTTGAATAAATGGAACAAAAGATGAATGGAATGTTGGAACAGATGGAAGAAAAAATTATAGAATACCTAAATGGGGGCTCCCTAAACTTGATAATATGACTCCCTAAACTTGATAATATGACTGAATGGAGTCATGGAAATAATGGTAGTATTTAGGCTGAACAAATTTACAATAATAGAAACTTTCCTCGTGGATTTAACTCCAATAGTGGATTTTTTTATGGATGGTTTCCTAAGGGTGTGAACATTCTTGTGGTTGAATTTAAGAAGTTTGATGAAACAAAGGTATTTACCTAAGTGAACTAAATAGACAAATATTTCAGATTGCATAATATTATGGATCATAAGAAAAAGATTTACATAGAACTTTTAACTTTGAGATAAAACCCTATCAATGGTATTAATGAGTAGTTAAAAGGAATCCCATTCTTCTCATTATAGTTGGTTTTATTTACAAGAGACTTAGAAGCACAATATGTGAAATTTTGGGAACAAGAATACCTCAGCCAATTGACTAGAGTCAAGCATTAGGTGACATTGAAGAGTGTAACTCATAGTTTTAGGTATTTACTGCAAGGGTGGATAACATAAGTGATGAACATTTGTTGAAATTGTACATGAGTGGATTAAAACAAGACATTATACATGAGCTTTCCTTAAAACATCATGAAATATTATAGAATCTATGCAATTTGCTCATCATATTCAAACCAAGAACAAGGCCACACACGAGTTTACAACTGGAGCATGTGTAGGAAGCAAATATTTTCTTTTGATTCATAAGACAAACAAGCTACTAGAATATCTAATAAAAAAATGGAGGAAAGAAGAGAAAAAGGACTATGATTTGGTTGTAACAACAAATGGTCAAAAAGGCATAAATATCAAGAAAAAAATTGTTCACCTTGGAAGATAATGATGAAGAGAAAAAGGAGGCATGTACGTAAAGGAAAAAGAAGTACTTGACAACTTCAAAGAGTAGGAAATAGAGGTGAAAATTGTGTATAACATTTATTTAGATATGTGAAAATATTGATTCATAGAATGGTAAGTTTCATAGCACCTCAAATCATGAAAACTATTGGTTGCATTAAGAAGCAAAATATCATAATTCTTATTAACTCGGGTAGTACTCATAACTTTATTAACAAAATATTATCAAAGTGCATCAAATTTTTTTTGTACCTAGAAACAAATTTTCACGTTTTTGTAGTGAATTAAGGGATATTTTATTTTGTTGGAAAATTCCATAGCTTTAAACTGAGTATGAGAGAAGATAATGTGGAAAGCCCAATGTATGCCTTTCCCATTAGAGGTGTAGCTTTTGTTTTAGGGATTCAATGGTTAAGAGTATTAAGTACAATTTCTAAAAATTATATTGAATTATTAATGGGATCTATATTGGAAACAATTCAATATTAACTCAAATGGTTTGTTATAGCCTTATTTAACATCCTTGATTTTGGAGGAGAATCCTACCTAAGTTAACAACATGAGATACCCACTTCTGACCCTTAAAAAGGAATCCTAGATGGTGTATTACTTGATATGACCTTGTATAAGGTTATGCATCTCTAAATATCATCTTGAAATGAGTGATTTACATGTCACCATCGCCCTACATACACTATAACGAAGTGATGGAGGTCCTTAACTTCTAGAATTAATTAATAATTGTTCAATTTGAAGGAGACATATTTATGAAAGATGAGATTTCTTGTTATACGGTTTAAGAATTTATGTCAAATACTAATTTCTCTAGTACCTAGGGATATACATTCATCCTCTCATATCTTTGACAAGATACATGAGGAAGCCATTCCAAAGGGAAAAAGGGAGAGGAATATTGGCAATGAACTAGCAAAATTCTAAGGGGAGATTCCCTGCATGCTATAGGAATATTTACTATCATAGAAGGAGGTGTTGAAGATGAGGTATTAGAATGGATTTTCTATATCCAATGTATAAATGTAACATGATATACTCTTCTTAATGTGGATTTCATTCCTTTCCCCTAATTCTTGTCATCTATTACATGTATTTAATTGGATTTAGATTTATTTGGAAAATAAAATATAGATTTAACACATTAATTTAATAGATGTTTGGTAGAAGCATAGAATTTGTTCTCTATTTATCTTTTGTGTAGGATATAGATCTGAACAACATAGGCACCATCTCTAGGATTTGGAGTAAGATTCTCAATTGCCACACTAGTCAATATCACCATCAAACTATAGAAGTAAAAGGTATGTAAAGATATTGCTTTATTTTAAATATATGAAATCATGTTGAAGGTTGGATATAGGCAAATTTACTGAATGATCCACCCCTTGATTTATGTAAATCTTGAGCAGATATGTGGAATTGAACTCCTAACCACTAGAGGAAATTACGGATAACATGAGGGATAACACCATTAGGGATGAATCCTTTGGATGTTTCCTCAATGGCTTGTTAAGGCTTGGTATAGTTTTTCCTTTAAGTCTATACTTGTATTTTCTATCTATTTCCTAATACTTTTGAACCAGATCCACCCGTAATCCATAAAATTTGATTTGAAATGAGTGAAAAACCTTGTATCCCCTCTCCATTACTCTATATCTTCATCTGTAAAGTAATATAAGCATCAACACATGCCCCTCTCCTTAAAAAAAGTGTTATCATCAATGGTTGAGTATTTTTGGATGCTTTTGTATAAAATTAATATCCTCCTATGTGGAATCTTTAGTGGGTAAGTTATTCTATTTAATGAGATACTCTGAAATTAATCGATTTCGTAGCTTTCAGGTTATTTTTTTTGTGACTAATTTAGGCTCAAATATGATTTTTTATTCTTTGTCAAGTTTTTTCAACATTATTTGAACTAGGAGTGTGTCACTGATAACCTTCTTCAAGCATGAAACATGGAAAACTAGGTGTACTCAAGAAGATGCAGACAACTCCAATTTGTATGCCATAGTACCAATATTTTGCAACACCTTGTAAGGACCATAACACTTGGGTGATAATTTCTTATCCTTCTTAGCTTTCTTGAGGTACATTTGTTTGCATAGCTATAGCCGTAAAAATGCCAGTCACCTACATCAAAACTTATTTCACTGCAATGTTTATTTCTCTATTGTTTGATTCAATTTTGTGCCATAGTGAGGTTATCCTTTGAGAGTTGGAAAACTCATTTTTTATGCTCGATGTGATCTTCCACTTCTTGAACCTTAAAATTTTCTCTTAAATATGAATGTGAGGGATGGTGGATTATATCCATAAAGTGCCATAAATGGGATCATTTTTGTTGCAATATGGAAGGAAGTGTTATACCACCATTCAACTAGAGGTAACCACTTAACCCATTGTGTTTGTTTATAGGATATAAGGAAATGAAGATATATTTCCAAAAAAAAATTCACTATCTTAGTTTCCCCATCAGATAGAGGATGATAATATGATCTATGAGCTAATTGAGTACCAAGACAAGAAAATATTTTTTTTTTCAAAAAATTCTAGTGAAAATGGGATCCCTTCACTTTTTATCTTTGGGTCTCCATGTAGTTTTTGAATTGTTTCCATAAATACAGTAGAAATTGTATTGTCTTTAAAAGGATGAGATAATACACAATGTTGTGCATACTTGGTAAGTCTATCAATTACCACCATGATGACACTCTTTCCTTTAGACTTGGGTAAACCTGTGATAAAATCCATTGAGACCTCCTCCTAACACTGACTTGGAATGACCAAAGGTTGTAACAGACCTGAGTTCTTAATTATCTCAACTTTATTTTGTTGGAAAACCAAACCTTTTTTCACAAACTTCTAAATATCATATTTAAGGCCATCCCAAAAAAATCCTTCTTAACCTTGTGTAAGTTTTTAAAACTCCTAAGTTCCCTCTTAAGGGTGAGGTGTGCAATTCCAAAAGAATGTTTTTCTTGAGTTGGGAATTCTTACAAATATATAAGTGATCTTTGTACCATAAATGATCATTTTTCTAGCTAAATGTATCAGATGTACTAGGATCTTGCTGCAACTTTTGAATGAGTGTCCACACCTCTTTGTCATCCCTTCATTCATCCCTTGCTTTAGTTATCCAATTAGATTGGATAATAGAAATGGCACAAAGAAATTCTTCCACATCTCACCCTTTCTTAAGAGTGCACCTAACATTTTGCTTCCCTTTTTGTATATGATTTCAAATTCATAATCCATCATTTTTGTGATCCATTTTTCTTCTCTTCTTAAGATAATATTTGTTCCAAAAAGTATTTAAGACCATCATGAATTTTTTTTACCTTGAAGTGTCTTCCAATTAGGTAAGGTCGTCATTGCTTTAGTGCACATAATATTTCTAACATTTCCTTCTCATAAATAGGTTTGTGTAAATACTTTCCCTTGATTAGACGACTTTCAAAAGCAATGGTTCTTCCCCCTGTGATTAAGGCAACACCAATTCCATTTCATAAGGAATCACATTCTGCAATAATGGTTTTTGTGAACTCTGGCATAGCTAAGACCAATGCTTGGAACATTGCCTCTTGAAGATGTTCATAGGCCTTAGTTTCTTCTAGAGTCCAAGAAAATGCGTCTTTCTTAAGTAATGTTGTTATATGTGCTGCTATTCTCCCATAATTCTTAACAAACTTGTGATAATACCCTATCAACTAGAGAAATCCTCGAAGATGCTTTATAGTTATGGGGATTTTCCATTCTTTAATGGCTTTAATTTTGTTAGGGTCAACCTTAACACCCTCATGAGATACAATATGACCCAAATGTTCCACCTCATGTACTACAAAGAAACATTTGGTGGTTTTTACATATAATTGTTTCTCCTCCAATTGTTTGAGAACCATGTCAACATGTTGAACATGATCCTTCCAAGAATTGTTGTGGATTAGTATAACATCAAAAAATACTAACACAAATTTTCTAAGGAAGGGTTTGAAAATGGAATTCATCAAACCTTGAAATGTGGAAGGTGCATTAGTAAGGCCAAAAGGCATGACCAAAAATTCATAATGACTCTCATGATCTCTAAATTTTGTTTTTGGGATGTCTTCAATCTTCATTCAAATATGATGATATTCTAAACGAAGATACAACTTGGTGACCTAAATGGCTCCATGTTATTCATCCAAAAATTCATGAATGATAAGAATGGGAAATTTATATTTAATAGTGAGCTTGTTGAGATCCTTGTAATATGGACACATATGCCATGATCCATCCTTCTTGTGCACCAATACTACTAGAATAGAGAAATAACTTTGATTAGGTTGAATTATATCGTCCTCTAGAGTTTTTGCAACCTACTTTCAATTTCACTCTTTTGGGAATAGGTATAACTATAAGGTATAATGTTTGGAGGAACACTTCCTTGAATTAAATGAATAACATGATCATGATCACAAATAGGTGGGATGTCTTTGGGAGTTTCAAATACCTTAGAATGATTATGCAATATTTTTTGGAAATCTGGAGAAATAGATTATTTCTATGTTTGAACCTCTAGTGAGCATAATTGTGCAATTACACCCCATTGTTATTTCTTTAGAAGCTTTGTCATTCCAATAGAGATAATTATCTTTCCTGGTTCCCATGTGATGCCCCTTAATTCAACTTCCTTTCCTTCCCAAAAAAATTCAAGAAAAGTTCTTGACAATTAAAAGCTATCGTCCCCAAAGATTGTAACCATTAGACTCATAGTACAACATCAAAACCATCCATTGGAATGGAAAGCATTGGACTATTTAATACATATTCACCCATTCTTATCTTGATATTATGGCACTTTTCATAGCAGTTTATAGTTCCTCCATTTGTAACCATCACATGACACTATGGTGCTAGATTAGTAATTAATTCATTTCCTTGGTTATCTTACAATGAATAAAATTATGAGTACTACCTGAATCAATCAACACTATTACCTTTTTATTATTGATATATCCTTCCATCTTGAGTCTAGTTTTATGGGTAATAAGTCCTGCCAATGCATTACAAGATATGGTCATATTCATTTCTTCTTTCTCTAGGGTTGGTTCTTGGTGTATATCCTCCTTTTTTTATGTTTCTTGTTCCTTTTATTCCCCCTCTTCACGATCTATGTATAATAATTTCTTCTTAGCATACTTATGACCTTTAGTGTACATTCTATCACAACTACATTCTATCACAACTATAACAAATCCCTTTTGCTATTTTATCCTCCCATTTTTTTGGTTTCAACCTTGTAGGTTGTGGAATTTTGGGAGCAACAATATTTCCATATTTTTAGTTGTGAGTGGTAGACTTGTTGCATAATTTTTCTTTCAACTTTTATGGACACCTTGAATTCCTTCTCTAATGAATCAAGTTCCTATATACGAACCTCATGTTATTAAGATGTTATCCTTTAATGTCTCTATGAAGACATCAATCCTATGCTCATCTGGAATATCAATTACCTTGATATTCAATTTTTGGAAGTCCTTAATGTGCTCTTCCATTGAAACCTTTTGCTTGAGATTTATCAATTGGATAAAGAAGACGTTTCTATTTGTATCCTCATAATTTTCTATCATTTCCTTTGTAAAATTAACCAAGTGACAAGTTATTTATGAGAAAAAAGCGATTAATACCATAAAAAATTATTGGGTTCTAAATATAGATATGTAATGCATACCTTTTGTGTGTGTTACACATCATGGAGATAAAAATATTGCTCCATTTGTAGTATTCATGTTATTGGATCCCTGCCTTCAAACTTTCTCATATCGATCTTTGGAATGTGGTAGGTTTTAAACGCAACATTGGAGTCTCTAAAATCATAATTCATGTTCCTTTTGTCCTCGTCATAATTTTCATGGATTATCTTGTCACCATTGGGAATCCTTTCTTGCATCAACTTTGTCAACCCTTCGAACTTGACATTCATTGCGTCCATTTCTAATTTAAAAAGTCCCATGTCTGCTTTTAAACCATCATTTAAAACTTTTTTGTTTTCTTTTAAACCATCTAATTCATTTGTGGTTTCTCTTTGGGAGAGTGAAATTTATTGCACTTGGTCCCATAATTTTGATATATCATGGTGCATTTCTTCCTCTTCTTCGTACACCATAGAATAGATTTCCGGTTGCTTACTAGGTGTATCCATTTTTTGTTTTGAGACATTTTGGAATTAAAAAATGATATCTATGCTTCACTATGCCCTTTGAATCACTTCAAAATTATTTTTCAAACAAAATTTATGAAAATTTTAAAAAAATAAACACCTTCTTCTTTCTTTTTAGGAGCACTATATTGAAATTATTGTACCTCTATAATTTCAGATCTCCAAGGTCTAAAATTTTCTCATGTGGTATCCCTCTAAGTCTTCTTTCAAACACCGTAAGTCATACTAAAATTAGATTCTTCAAGATAATTTTATGCCCAATCTCCCATGATGGCTTGATTATGGACTAGTTCAGTAGAGCGAACTTGTAAGGAATGCCACGTGTCACTGTTTCAACCTTTGGACCTGAAAATGATATATGAGAAACTAAATTCCATGAAATTTTAGTCACTTTTATGAAATAAAATCTAATGCTTATAGAGGAGTTATGACAATTTTCCCAAGGTCACATGTTTGATACTGAATTCTGGGTGATGGAAAAACCCTAACTTCTTTAGATCATATCTCATAACATATAGCAAACCAAGATCTAAAATTTTTACAGGAAGATCATCAAGCTTTCTTATCCACATTATATCAGTGTTAGCTTCTGTACCTTCATAAAAAAAAACATTATAGTGAAAATTCTAATATGACCTTTTTGCAGCAGCAAAACTCTACAATCCAAATTCCTCATACCAAATGTTATGGAACCAACTCACAAAATAGAAGAAAATGTAGATCAACATCTTGAGAAATAACCTCTTATAGGGGGGAACCTCTTTTACATCACATAAATGAACAATTCTTAGATGATACAAATTATAAGACCTCCTTGGTATATATAGGAGTCTAAGGGGTCACAATATAATCAGAGCCTACATAACACTAATAATGTATGGGCACAATAATAACAATAGTGGGCTTCTATGGGGCATAACAAAAAAATATGGCGGATACATGGGCACAACAATAAAAATAGGGGGCTACACTAATAATAACCATAAGGGGGATACACTAGTATAATAGGCACCTAACATAAGAGATGAGGAGAGAAAAGTCCCCAATTATAGTTAACTTGGATACTTTCAACGATAGTGGTTAGAGTAGGCCTTGACAAATTCTTTGGGATTTTATTTAATTGTTTGAAGCCAAACCCATATCCCAAGGGTAAAAAATTTATCATTTTCTTCCAAGGTAATTAAATTAACACCCCAACCCCCCACCCCCCCCCCCCCCCCCAACTCCTATGACCTCCAATGGTTTTTAGGCCCCTCATAAAAAAAATTGGATGAGTTTATCCTAATATCCATTCAAAAAATACCTCCTTTGACAATGTAAGTTTTCTTGTATTTAGTTTTTTTCAGCTCTTGATTTGATTTTTTCATGTATATTGAATCCTTGAATCCAAGTTTCTTCCGTAGTATCCACTTCCTAGAGGAAGATGAGAAATAATTATGAGAATTTAGTGCTTTAATTGGAAGGGAGGAGGCTCTAATTGCAACCGATAGAGGGGATGAGAGTTTATTTTAAAAAATAGCTTTGTTATAGGCCAGCTAGATTTTGTATCACATAAACTTAGGAAGAACCAACCAAATCCTTTTTAAAATTGGTTTTCCTTGCACGGAACATGCATAATACTTACCCCATGAATCAAAGAAATGGATGGTATTTTATCTACATATTATTCAATGGACGATGTTTCTTAAGACACATTCCAATACCTTCTTAGAAAAAATACAATCCAAGAATAAGTGGGTTATGGTTTCATAATTTTTTTTACACAAAGCACATCTTGAAGTCCCTATTATTCCTATTTTCCATCTATTTTAGGCTGCCATAACCTTTTTGTGGGCTAACATCTACTAGAAAATATTAATTTGGGAAGATAATCTGAGATCCATAAGCAAGACCACACTATTAATTTTGGTGGAATAACATCTGAAAAGAGGAGTGCACTATACCCAAACTTTACCATGTATAAGGAATGGCCCTACCCTCTATGATATTTTTCTAATAAGGACACGGGAGTGTAGCCAGAAAACTAAAGTTTCAGATCTCGCACTAGTAGAGAAAAAGGAGAAGGGACCATTACAACCATTCCATCCTACACTTTTTGACGATGTCAATATATCAAATGGTGTGAATTTTTGTTGTTCTAAAAGCCATTTTATGATAGGATTAAACCAATTGCAAGATTCAAGGGGGGAATTCCCTAGAATGGAGGCCCTTCATATGTTAATATAATGTTCATTTCTAAGTGTCCAAGTGAGCTTGGATTTGACTAATGGGATAACAGTAAAGATTAGTCTCCAAATATAGGAACCTCCCCTTATATGATTTGGAAATTCCATATAGGCTCTCCTTTCATAGGGGAAATACTTGTTCACTGAGACTTTCTTCCACTAGTAATTTTTTTCCTAAAATAAGCTTCCAAGCTAGCTTGCCACCCACTGCAAAATCCATAAGGGATATTTCCTTGATGCTTAATCCCCCATGGGATTTTGGAGTGCATATCATAACCCATTTAATTAAATGAGATATCTTGAAGTTTGATTTCTTGTCTTGCTAAAGGAATTTCTTTATTTTTATGAGAACAAAATCTATAACTCCTTTAGGATCCAACAGATCAATGAATTGATAGAGAGGAAAAATAGAAAAGATAGATTGGATTATGATAAATCTTTCAGTTGGATTTAGCCATTGTGCTCCCTATCAAGAAAACTTTGCTTTAAATTTGTCACGTAATGGAGCCTATGAAGGATGAGGAAAGGGATTTACTGAAATGGGGATCCCCAGGTAAGAGAATGAGGACGAAGACTCTAGAACCAAAAATTACAATGATAATGTCAAGAGTTTTTTACATTAAGACAAATAATCTTTGTGTAGATAAATCTTTTGGTTCCATTAATTAGTGCCCCTAAGGCTACAACAAAATTTTCCATTACCAATTTGAAATGATTTGCAATGGCCATTGAGGCTCCCGCAACAACGAAGTGTCATTAGAAAATTAAAAATAACTTAAACTTTTTATCCCTCTTGTGAATCTAATCCCTAGTTAGGTCCATTGTCTCTACCCTATTTCCAGTTTTTTTCTCAAATAATATGCCAGAATAATATACAACACATGAGATAGGGGGAATCCCTATATTATCCCACAAGTGGCCTTAAACTAACCCACTAACCAAACATTTACTAATGGGGATATCCAAGGGCCCTTGATGTATTTTTCTATATTGATAGTAAACTTATTGTCAAAGCCAAATTTATTTAGAAAAACATATAGCAAGGTGTGTCTTACTCTATCAAAGGCATTAGCCATGTCTAACTTCATGACAATTCATTTTTATTTCTTTCCTTTTCTTGAGTGAATAACTTCTTACACCAAAATAATGTTATCCATTATTGGTATTTTGCCTACAAAACCTCCTCACTTTCTAAAATTATCTTATGACATAACATCTTAAGGCAAGTTTCAATAATTTTTTGCACAATTTTATATGAACCATTACAAAGAGATATAGGCTAAAACGTGAAAAAAGAAGAGGTATTGACCCATTATTCCACCAAGGAGAGGAAGGTGAAGTTGACCCCTCTCCCATATTGGAGTGGTGGAACACATAATCAGTCATCCTACAAAAGTCGATGTTGATAATATTCTAGTAGTGCTAGTAGAAGTGAGTTGAAAATCCATCTACACTAGGATCTTTATCTAGGCTAAAATATTTTAGAATTGGCCAATTTTCCACTTTTGTAATCGACTTCAATAATAACTCATTATCCTTTTGAGTAACTAGAAAGGGATATTTTCTAGCAATTCTTACTCAATGTGAGGAATAGGAGGACTTCGTTCAGAATACAAGTTTTTATAGTGTTGATAAGCTTCCTCCTTGATACTATAAAAGGAAGAAATTTGTTTTCCCTTCCACCAAAAGTAATTCAACAATATTTTTTCATAGCTTCATTTTTGCTTGCTTATGGAAAAATTTTGTATTTTTGTCACTTACCTTGAGCCATAGACTCCTAGATTTAAGCTTCTAGATTTCTTCTCTACTTTCAAGGAAAAATAGTAATATTCAAATGTATTTTTTTCCTTCATTAAGATCTAAGTGGAGAGAGTGTTTTGTTCCATTTTTTTGATGAATTTATTCCATATTTAATTTGAGTGATATTATCTCCTTTTCTATAACATTATACTTTTATTTTTCCAAAGATTTATGGTTATTTTAGTTGCTTTAATCTTCTACTCCCAAACATAGATAAGGGACCTAATGACCAAAATTATTTAGGACTATAGATAATATTAGAGAGGCCTTCTTAAGGGATCCAAAGAGGAGTGAACTAAAATGGAAGAGGGTCATAATATATTAGCTCACAAAGTTCTAAAACAATTGGCTTATGATATGAACCTCCTAAAGCCAATGCTCTAGAGGATAGAGAGAAATGTTCAACCAAAAATTCACTATTTATGAGAAATCTATCCAACCTTGCCATTGTGTTCCTTACTCCAACCCTCTGGTTGTTCCATGTGAAATTTATTTTTGTTATTTTTATATCCATCAAGTACAAATGTTTTAGTATGTATTCTATATGTCCTCTAAATAGATCTACGATATGTGATCCACCTATTTTCTACCATGGATGAAAAAATGACCCCAAAATGAGATTGGATAGTTGTGTTAGATCCCCCATACTCTAAAGAGAATTACAGCAAATATTTTTTCTTGATAAGGAACTAGCATGTAGAAATTAATAATAGAACTCAACTTGTGTGAAGGAAAATGGAGAAGGTTGAGGGCTACCTAAGGTGGACATTTCCATTCTTGATTTTTATGAAATACTAAAGGGTCCCAAAGAGTGTAGACTACTCCTGAAGAACACTTTAAGCTTGTTGTTGAGGCTTCACTACCTCTTTGTACACTTTTTCCTTTAATCAAAATTTTATATTCTTTCATTTTAGTGTCTTGGATTAGAAGAGTTGGGGTTTTTTCTTCTCTAATCAGAACTTCAATTTATAATATCTTTTTTTCATTTCCTAGTCCTCTACAATTCTAGCAAACCACCTTCATTAGTTACTTCTTAATGATTTACACTCCTTTGGGGAGGAACCATGACTCTCTATTTATTTTCACTTCTAGTGACTTTAATCAATGTTTCTTTGATTCATTGTTTAGTCGCCAAATCTAAATCCTTAGCATCTTGCTCAAAGAAAACATATATATTTTATTTCTTCCTTCTTTTCTTGGTAGAATTTCCATAGGAATATCATGAGAAATATAGTTTCTAAAGAGCTCTGCATCCAGTGGAACAAAGCACATAGGGTTGATGTATGTATTTAGGAAGAGAAGGGATTCTCCTCCTTCTGATTCCTTTCTTGAAACTTGGATAGGGATTGGGACATATTTAAGTGGAGGTATACCTTATCCTTCCTCTTTCTCTCTTGGGGAAATTACTTATCATGAATATATTTATAGTATTTATAATTTTATTATATATTCTCTAGTCCATTTAGGATTTCAAGCTAATTGTTGAGAGAGAACCAACTTTTAGATTCACTAAAGATTGTTCCCCAAAAGGACCTTAAGGAGGAATCTATAACTTATAACTAATATAATTCACAGGGGCCTGAGGGGGAATTCATGGAATTGAGGGACCTCTTATTCTCTTAGTAATCTACCAATTATCTCCTTCCTTCTAGGGAAGGTGTCTAAATATTTTGAACAATTTCTCGTTAAATGAACATATTCATGAAAAATGTATCATTTGAAGGGAAGTTGGTCATATTCAACTTCTTGGAGGAAGCTCTATTTATCTAAAACTGGCCAGCAACATCAACAAGGATCTCTGGTCTGTAATTGATGCCAAGGCTGCTCTTAAAGCTAAAAATGAAGAAAATATCGCTCAAACTAGACAATGCAAGAGGCTGTCCAATTTATTAAACAGGTAATATAATAATAATATATTTAGCCATCACAGTTATAGTAGTAAGGAAGTAGACAACGGTTTGAAGAGTAAACTGAGTAGGGTGTGTGCAGGTTCAACAGGTCCAAAAGTATTGGGTTCTGAGTGCTTCATGAGACTGGCGACAAACTTTAAAAAAGTTAGAAATCTTTTCACACTGATTGAAAGGGATAATTCAAACCGTGGTTTTGCATCAACATTAAATGAAGGTTCAAACAACCCTAAAACAATGAAGGAAAGAAAAACAGATAAAAAAAAAGTTGCGGAGGTTCGAGCAAACAAAAGAGGTGTGTTAATTAGTAAAGATGTTGAAACGAAGTTAGCAAACACTGACAATCATGTCAGCAGCAAGCATGATAATATTAAAAATGTGGACAACGACAACATCAGAGGCAACGAACAACAAGAGTCAGGTAGCGCTCATCAGGATTTAGGCTTCTAGTCTTCAAGCAACAACAATGCTAATAATTTCGTCCCCAATGGGGACATTGATACATCTAGAAATGCAAAGGAATTAGTAGCTACGAAGTTCAACGAAACTAATGATTGCGGAATCTCCGAACCATGTGAAAGGGTAAGGGCAGAAGTTCTTCTGACCATAGAACAGGAGATCGAAAATGTTGACAACGAAAGCATCAGAGGCAACAAACATCAAGATTCAGGCAGCATTCA
The DNA here is from genome assembly GCA_000404065.3 of Pinus taeda. Lineage (NCBI taxonomy): Eukaryota > Viridiplantae > Streptophyta > Pinopsida > Pinales > Pinaceae > Pinus > Pinus taeda. The sequence continues at coordinate 34,722 of APFE030894511.1, read as the reverse complement.
TTAGGATTCAGGCTTCTGGTCTTTAGGAAACAACAATGTTAATAAGATCGTCCCCAAAAGGGACATTGATACCTATAGGAAGGTGAAGAAATTAGTAGCTACAAAGTTTAACAAAACCAATGATTGCAGAATGTCTGAACCATGTGAAAGGGTAAGGGAAAAAGTCTACCTGACCAATATAGAACAGGATTGCATAACGGATAGAAATATTGATAACGAGGAAAACCAACAGATTATTGAGAAAGAAAAGAACAATAATGTAGTAGGAGGAATTGAAAACAACAATGCCAACAAAAGAGCCAACACTTATGAACCTAATGAAAGAAGTCATTTGGATAAAAACCACAATTCTTCGAGGGAAAACCTGTGTTCCAGCCTCTCCGAGATAAAACCCAGAAAAAAAGTAGTTAATTTGTCTTCTCAAGAACTAGGTCCAAAAGTCATTAGTGTTCTCAACAAAGGTTTAGGGTTTGCAGTTGCTCCTAAAAACATACCTGTTGATAATATCATCTGTAACATAGAGGATGGGATTAATAACCTATCTTTGGAGGATAAGGAAGCATTAAGGCAAGAATTTTCCCTGATTATGAGAAAGGCTAAAACTCCCAAAAGTAATTTATGTAAAGAAGAACAAATTGCACTTAAGTCCCTACGAAATAATGATAAAATTGTGGTTCTTAAGGCAGAGAAGGGAGGGGCAACAGTAATCTTAGATAAAGAAGACTATGTTTTGTAAAATGAATGAACACCTCGGCTGTGGAAGTTATAAAAAGCTTAGCAAAAATCCCATTTCCAAAATTATGAGGGAGGTAAAAAATACAATTTCTGATTCCAACCTTGATGAAAAATTAAAGAAAAGATTAACCCATTCTTGTGAAACTATCCCAAGAATTTATGGTTTACCTAAGATCCATAAAGAGGGAGTTCCTCTTAGACCAATAGTTAATACCGTTGGTTCCCAAACCTAAGAACTCGCTAAGTATGTTGCCAAGATCCTTAGGCCTCTTATCGGGAATACTGATTCTTTCATCAAGGACTCCCATGATTTTGTGAATATTATTAGAAATGAGAGGATGGACCAGGATGACATCCTGGTGAGCTTTGACATAGTATCCTTATTCACCAAGATTCCCCTTGATGAAGCTATTCAAATTATAAAAGATGTTACTGATCCAGAAACTGCAAGATTGGCTGAGATTTGTTTGTGGTCAACTATTTTCACCTTCCAAGGAGGATATTATGAGCAGGCATCTAGGGTGGCAATGGGATCAACCCTCTCACCTGTTGTGGCCAAATTATACATGGAATACTTTAAAATGAAAGTCCTTGAATCATATCCTTTGAAGCCAGCTTGGTGGAAGAGATTTATTGATGATACCAATATAAAATAGACTCATGGTAAAACAGAGCTTGACAAGTTTTTTCTCCACCTTAACTCTATCTCCCCCTAAATAAATTACTATGGAGATGGAAGAAAACATGAGCATCCCATTTTTAGACGTTCTTATCATCAAGAAGGAGGATGGCTCCTTAGGGCATAAGGTATTTAGGAAGTCAACTCACACAGAAAGCTACCTTTATGCTGATTCCCACCATCACCCGTCCCAAAAGTTTGGTGTTCTGAGCACTCTAGCTATCAGAGCTCTTCAAATCTCTAATTCTGAGAATCTGGACGAGGAGAAGAAGCATTTAGTATCAGTATTTAAAGGTATAGGCTACAAAGAAAAAAAAATAGAATAGCTATAGAGAAGGCTCAAAGAAGGGTGTTATTTCAGGAGACCAAGGCTCAAGACCAACCTCAGTGTGGGAGGTGTTGGTCACTTTAATTGCTTATTAATTAAACAGTCGAGTGCCACATAAATTGTCAACCCAGGAAAGTCTGATTATTTCAAAGGCAACTACGTACTCTATGTAGTCAATCTTAATAGCACTAAAAGTTGTAGTATAAACAAATCTCACCTCGTTTAAAGCTTCACTCTGTGTTACAACAACTATACTCTATTGCAGATATCTAACAAGGGATGAATAATTGATCAGAAAGAATAAATCTACAAAAGAAAACCATGGCTATTCTGTAACAAAGGATCAGGACCCTATACCCAGAGTGGGAACCTTCAGCACCTGCCTCTATTTATCTAGTTCACCAATTCACTCTGTAAACCTAATTACCAGTGAGACACTCATGAAATAACATCAATCGATTAAGAAAGAAACAAAGTTTCAGCAAAAGTAAAATAACATCCAAAAACAGTACTTGTTAACAAGATATGAACAGAAATCACACTTAACACGCGACAGAAAGATAATGGGTGAATCTTGTGATGAAGGTGGGCCATGTCCTTCTCACAAGATTCCCCAAGAAATAGAAGCTAAAATGAGATACTCATAACAAAACTCTATTCATTCATCAATATGCCATATTACAAAACAGATTAAGTCTCGTTCCCTCAACTAAAACCTCCTGTTATAGCTTGTTCATTCCCACCTTCTAATGTAGATGTCTCCTCTTTATATAGAGGAGACATCTATTACAAAAGATTTACATTATAGATTCTAGTTTAACCCATTATACAAAAATAGGTAAATCAGTTTCCCATCAACAGAATGTTGTTACAGTAATTTAGATTATGAACGTTACATCCAATGTAACAGCTTCCTCAGTGATCGATCAAGTTCCTCTATTGTTGTCAAATTTGGTACGCAAATCTCAACTGTTTCAGCTCCAAGATTTGCGTGTTGTTCTTGTTGTTTCAGCTTCGAGATTTGTGTGTTGTTTTTGTTGTTTCAGCTTCGAGATTTGCGTGTTGTTCCTGCTGTTTCAGCAACTGAAAAAGATAGTCCTGCCAGCTTCAGGCAGTTTCAGCAATGCAGGTTGCACATCATTCTTTAATTGTTCAGCAACTTAATCAACTTCAAAGATCAATTATGAAGATGTCATGATTATATGTTAAATAATTAAACATATAGTGATGAGAAGAGTCACTGCATACCTTTGGAATAATTGAGTCAAAAAACTAACAAGGACTTTCAAATATGGGTTGAAAAGGGTGATATTATAACAAAATGTATGGTCAGAGAGAGACAATATGGGGTCCTAACATCCCCCCCAACTGAAAGGATTGCATGTCCCCATGCAACTTCTACTCTGAGTCTGAGTCAGAATACTGGGATGTACAGTGCAAATTGCTTATGCAGTAAGTATAGAAAGTGTTATCAACCATGTCTCTCAACCCTTGGACATTCTGAACTTTTTGCCATGTTGCAAGCTCCTCCTTTTTGGTCAACGGGAACTGAGCCTTGTGTTTCTGTCCTGGCAGCCATAGAAGAGGGAAGTGAAAGTGATAACCCAACCATTTCTTAGCACACTGTTGAATACATTTAGC
>APFE030894511.1:7244-29309 GCA_000404065.3 Pinus taeda | reverse complement strand
CGTTACATCCAATGTAACAGCTTCCTCAGTGATCGATCAAGTTCCTCTATTGTTGTCAAATTTGGTACGCAAATCTCAACTGTTTCAGCTCCAAGATTTGCGTGTTGTTCTTGTTGTTTCAGCTTCGAGATTTGTGTGTTGTTTTTGTTGTTTCAGCTTCGAGATTTGCGTGTTGTTCCTGCTGTTTCAGCAACTGAAAAAGATAGTCCTGCCAGCTTCAGGCAGTTTCAGCAATGCAGGTTGCACATCATTCTTTAATTGTTCAGCAACTTAATCAACTTCAAAGATCAATTATGAAGATGTCATGATTATATGTTAAATAATTAAACATATAGTGATGAGAAGAGTCACTGCATACCTTTGGAATAATTGAGTCAAAACACTAACAAGGACTTTCAAATATGGGTTGAAAAGAGTGATATTATAACAAAATGTATGGTCAAAGAGAGACAATATGGGGTCCTAACATCCCCCCCAACTGAAAGGATTGCATGTCCCCATGCAACTTCTACTCTGAGTCTGAGTCAGAATATTGGGATGTACAGTGCAAATTGCTTATGCAGTAAGTATAGAAAGTGTTGTCAACCATGTCTCTGAACCCTTGGACATTCTGAACTTTTTGCCATGCTGCAAGCTCCTCCTTTTTGGTCAACATGAACTGAGCCTTGTATTGTTGTCCTGGCAACCATAGAAGAGGGAAGTGAAAGTGATAACCCAACCATTTCTCAACACACTATTGAATACATTTAGCATAGTTAGGTATTCGTGAGATTGTTTCTTGAAGATTGAGAGGGTTAAAGGGATGGTACTCCCGCCTCTCCTTAGGACAGTGTTCCCAAAATAGATTATTTGCTTGTATGGCCAAAGTTCCCTTAGTCTTGACAAAATGTTGGTAGTCCTCCAAGATTGCTGCCTATAGTATTCTAATATGGTCAGTCATTCATGGCTCTCGTAGAACTCGTTGATGTTCAGCAATAAAAACAGCGGCATTTTATGGCTCAGCTCAGATCCAGAGAAGGTAGTTCTCCTCATTGTGTGTTGCTGACATGAAAGCATTTTGCCAGGTAAGCTGATTAGCCAAGAAAGAAATGAAGGCTCTAATTTGAATATCACCAACGATAGGAATTAAATTAAGCTTCCTATCTTCAGGAATGGCCTCATTATGAAGATAGAGTTCACATAACAAGTTTTGTTCACTATTTGACGCTTCTGAAAAAGTCTCAATAAATTTTTGAGGTGTAGACACCTAGTGGGGTCGTCCATCTTTGATCACCTTCCGTTGGAGGAACACTAAGCGTTCTCTCAGAAACACAGAATAATTAAAAGATGGTTTTCTAGTGGCAAGTAATCTTTGAACCAAGTCAAGGATAAGAGACAGTTTGGTTTTTAGCTTTTTGTTTTCCTTATGTTGTGCACGAGATTGTTCGAGGACTTCCCAATTTATATATACATGATTGAGCCATAATGATTTATGTTGTTGAAATGCCTTTCCTTGTGAGGGATCATATTCTGTCTTCCATGTATCCCTCAGTTCTCGAAAACTGGAGGTCTGAGTGGAAACAATGCTTACACATCGAGGTTCAGTCTGGGTACATACACTCTTTAAAGACTTTGGTGCTGGTTTCTCATCTGTAACAACTAGGGTAGGCCGCGGTGGTTTTATTTCTTCCTCAAAGGTCTTTGAAGGCTCTGCTGGTTCTTGTGTAACAATAGGGTGTTCCTTTTTAACTATGACAGGAGTAGATACATGATTGGATCTAGGCAACGGAACTTCAATTATCTTATAACTGACTCGAGAATAGAGATCACCACATTCACTGCACATGTATTCATTGTGTCAATCCTTTTCTGCACTCTTTTTAGCTGCAGATGCTACCTGAGCTAAAATGTACATATTGAGTTCCTTTTCATAAGCTTCCCTTGCCATTGTTAACTCATGCTTATAAGCCTCAATCTCAGATTTCAAAAACTCGTTTTCTTCCTGAAGGGGGGTTAAAGTAACCGGGCCTTTTTTAGCAGTTGCAAGTTCCAGTGGATAGAAGGATCGTTGTTCGGTGGCAGCTTCATCATTTTCATTCTCAACAGGTGGTTCTTGTGTAACACCTGTTAAGTCAGTGGTTGGTTCTTGTGTAACAGCCACATCTAGGTCATCTATCTTTTGTTTCTCAACAGGTGGTTCTTGTGTATCACCTGTTAAGTCAGGGGTTGGTTCTTGTGTAACAGCCACATCTAGGTCATCTATCTTTTATTTCTCAACAGGTGGTTCTTGTGTATCACCTGTTAAGTCATTGGCTGGTTCTTGTGGAGCAGCCACATGCTGCACATCATCTTGGGTGTCTACTTTTGATAAATCAGCAGCTAATTCTTGTGGAGCAGTTGCGTCCTCTGAAAGGAATGATGTCACAAAATCCTGAACACTTTGCATTTTGGTACCCAAGGGTGAGGAAGGTAATGGTTCAGGGCTTGGCGGGGTATGACGTTTTAGGATGATAGGTGGCGAATTTGGGGTGATGGCCTCAGTTGCTGCAGACGTCCTCGTTCATCACCGAGGTAAGGAGGCAGGAAAAACAGTGGTTTTTCTCTTATGAACATTTTTCCTTAGGATAGGGGGATTATCAGTAATAGCGACTTCCTTAATTGGAGGCCTCATTCTTCTCTTTAGTGGGGGTGAAACTTTTTCTTGTCTTTTCCTTTTGAGCTTAATAATGGGGGTATTATCATCCGAATTAACACTGGGAATACGGACGATGGGAGTGGATGATTTGGTTACATTAAGAGGTGGGGTCTATTGCAGATTTTTAGTGCCCAATTGGGGTGTTTCGGCTGCTGGTTACTGAATTTCAGTAGCTTGCTGGAGATTTTCTACTGCCGATTGAAGGATTTCAGCAACTTGCTAGGGAGGGTTGTCAAGGGGAGGGGGATTGTGTAGGGAAAAGCCCCTATGGATTAGGAGCTGAACCAAGCGATGGTGCATGAGGGAGAGGAGTGGGTGCCTTGCATTCACAGAATAGTGTGACATATTCTTTAGACAGCCAAGCAGATAGTATGGCATATTTAATAAACGACCATGTCTTAAATGATTCAACAACACAAAGTCGTGCTAGTACACTACCTGGTAACGTCCCTCACAGGTGAAGTAGTACTTAACGAACTCTGCAACCTTCAACCATAGCAGTGGTAGTGAACATAGTGCAACACCCCTACCTTTAGGTTCGACCTGCTCCCGTGGTAGAAGAAAATCTTGCTGTGCATTCAGAATGAGGTGTTTCTGACTGAACCAACAAATACCATTGGTTGGTAACCCTAAAACCTACGCTATATCCTCCTCTATTACTGTAATTCACACTCCCTGAACAGTAGAGTATCCTTCTTTCAAATTTCATGTGAATTCCAGAACTTGCTAAGAATCAAAATCCAGGAGCTTTCGGAAATAGTCCACCCATCTTGATTGTAGAAAAATTTGGTATGCTTCCTTGTAAAGTTCCAATAGAGCCATTGAGCCAGGTTCATGTCTAACAGTGTTTCCTCCCATAGTTACTGGTTCAGTAAGATGCAAAGTACAAAACCGAGTTTCCGCAGCCGAAACAGAGTAAGATGTTGCAAATGAGGTTATGACACAATAAGGCAAAGACGGGGTGACGAGACACAGCCATGAAAGAAAAAGAAATGACAGTAATTGGCGTATCATGGAATGATTGCAATATTTTGGTATTCCCCCCTAACTGCGACTAAAATGATAGGTTTGAATGTACGGTGATTTTGGCAATCATATCAATATCTTCTCATTAACTATAGTTTAATATTTACACATAAACATGCATACCTTCACATTTTACCTTTGGTTGTTGTGCGGAAAATATAATCTCATCGTTAATAGATCACTGATGGTCATGAAAAAGGGTTTATAAAGTATGAGGGTATTTATACAAAAGGTTTTCTATATTCACGAGAAGTGATAGTGAAGGAACACAATTATCAAGATGAATGGTTGATTCCTTTAATGAAGAGTGATATGTATCCATCGTTTTTGAGAGAAAGTAATGCCTCAATCTTGGGAAAAATGGGGAAAATTGGTGCTTCTTAGGGAAATATGGAAAAGGTTGGTGTTTCCTTAATGGAGAAAATGGGGAAGAAAAAAAAAGGAAAATTGGTGTTTCAACAACAGGAATAAAAAATGGTGTTTCAGCAACGGGAATAAAAACAATGGTGTTTCAACAACGGGAAAATGGTGTTTCAGCAATGGGAAAAATGGTGTTTCAACAACGAGAAAAATGGGAAGATGTTGCTGAAGGGTATTGAGAGGGAATGGATTATGATTTGAAGTGAAATGGCAATGTTTCCCAAGCCGAAGCTTAATCCTTCCTGGATTATGATTTGAAGTGAAATGGCAATGTTTCCCAAGCCGAAGCTTAATCCTTCCTCCGAATCTAAGATCTGCAAAATAGTTAATTGTAACATGGCAACCCCTGACAAGGATTATTAGTTAAGAAATCTAATCTAAAAAAAATACATAAATAGAAGAACTAAGTGCAATGAGGGATAGCAGACTCCCCCAGAAAGAAATAATGTATATCTGTCATGCAAGTGGCTTTGTAATCCTCTTTAGAAATAGGTTGTTAATACAAACGGAGCTGATATCAATTCACTAACAATGGTGTTCTAGAATCATCAATTGTTAGGAGCCTGACTGTTCCATTTGGGAAAATAGTATCTACTTCATAAGGTCCTAGCCACCTTGTTCTTAATTTGCCTTGAAAATTTTCAAAACGGCAGTCATACAATAGAGCCCAATTACCTTTTTGGAACTGCTTATGCTTAATGGTTTTATCATGCCACCTGGTTCTTTGCTATTGTATCATAGTTGTTTGATGGATGGCATCCAACCTCTTTTCATCCAATTCCTGAAGCTGCTGCAACCTAGTTGTCTGTGCATCAGTCAAGTCAAGGTTAACAACTAAAGCAGTTCTTAAGGTTTTAATTTCGAATTCCACAGGAAAAACAACACTTTTACCATAAACTAATTCATAAGGTGAAAAACCTGTAGTGTTCCTCCAAGTAGTTCTGTAAGCCCATAATGCTTTAGGCAACCTTTCAAACCAATCCCTTCTATTCTCCTTTACCGTTACTGTTAAAATGGCTTCTATGACTTTATTCGTACTTTCCACCTGCCCATTGGCCTGGGGGTGATAAGGTGTAGTCATTTTATGATTAATATGATATTTCTGAAGTGTATTTTTAAAGCCATGAGAGTTGAAAGGAGGTCCTCCATCTGTGACTAGTTCTCTAGGCAATCCAAACCTAACAAAGATTTCTTCAAATAGAAAGGTTAAAACAAATTCTTCATTAGCTCTAAGAAGTGCCTTAGCTTCCACCCATTTAGTCATATAATCTGTGCAAACCAGTATATAAACTCTTTGATTGGATGGAGGGTTGATGGGACCTATGAAATCTAGAGCCCATCTCTCAAAGGGTTCAAGTATTACCTAGGGGTTCAGTGGCATTTCATCCCTATGATTAGGCTGGCCCATTCTCTGACACCTATCACAGGCCCTGTCATACTTCTTTGCATCCTTGAAAAGTGAGGGCCAATAATAACCCATTCTAAGAACCTTATGTGTTGTTATTTTATCAGCAAAATGCCCTCCACAAGGGACATCATGACAAGCCTTCAATATATCATAAACCTCATATTCTCTAATGCATCTCCGAATTTCCTAATCAAGTCCTGTGTGAAAAGGACACCCACTTATCTAGCTGTATTGAGCACTTTGTTGAATGATCTTTCTTTTTTCTTTGTTTGACAGGTGTGATGGTAGCTTCCCTGCAACTAAATAATTGGCAATGTTTGCATACCAAGGTGAGTGAGCAGATACTGCAAATAAATATTCATCAGGAAAGGAATCATCTACTTGAGTGTTTTCATCAGTTTTTATTCGAGAAAGGAAATCAGCAACTACATTTTCTTTACCTGGTCGATCCACAATTCTAATATCAAATTCTTGTAGTAATAATAACCATCTGGTAACTCGAGAATTTGTGACCGATTTATTCATTAAATACTTAATGGCCGAGTGATCAGTATGAACAAAAGTAGTGTAACCGGTAATATAATGTCGAAACTTGTTAATAGCATAAATGACTGCTAAAAATTCCTTTTTGGTAACTGTGTAATTAAGTTCAGCAAGGGTCATATTTTTACTAATAAAATAGATAGCATAAGGAAGAATGTTTTCTTCTTGACCCAAGACAACTCCAATTGCAGTATCTGAAGCATCAGAGGATATATGAAAGGGCAGTGTGCAATCAGGTCCTCTTAAAATAGGAGCTGTAGACAACTGATGCTTAAGTTCATTAAATACTTTTTGACAACCATCAGTCCACTTGAATTCAGTATTTTCATAAGTAACACAAATAAAGGAGAAGCTATTTTAGAAAAATACTTGATAAATCTTCTATAATATCCAACATGTCCTAAAAAACTTCTTACATCAGTTTGTGTTTTAGGGATAGGAAGAGTCTGAATTACCTGTACCTTAGCTAGATCAACTTGAATTCCTAGGAATGAGATGAAGTGTCCCAATACAATTCCTTGATTCATCATCATATGACATTTTTTAGTACTTAAGGCAACATGGGCTTCTATACATCGTTTAAGTACTTTCTCAAGGTTTTGTAATGCATCTTCAAAAGTCACACCATAAGGAGTAAAGTCATCCATAAATATCTCTAAAGAGTCCTTAAGCATATCAGAGAAAATTCCTATCACTGCTCTTTGAAATGTTGCTGGAGCATTACATAGCCCAAATGGAAGAACTCTATAGGCAAAAGTTCCCCATGGACTAGTAAAAGTGGTCTTGTCTTGGTCTTGGGGTGGAATCTTGATCTGGTTATATCCACTAAAACCATCTAAAAAGGAAAAGAATCTCTTTCCTGACAAACTGTCTAACACCTGATCAATAAATGGTAAGGGTAAATGATCTTTCTAAGTGGCTTTATTTAGAGCTCTATAATCCACACACACTCTCCATTTCCCGTTTTTCTTAGGTACAATCACTAATGGAGAAACCCATTCACTATCAAATATAGGGTATATAAATCCTGCATTAAGCAATTTTTGAAGTTCTTCTTTAACAATTTCCCTTAAATTGGGATTCATTCGTCACTAGGGTTGATATACTGGGTGAGATCCCTCTTTGATATAAATACGATGAGTACATAATTCAGGAGAGTTTCCCTTCATATCTGTGTAGTCCCATGCGAATGCTTCCTTATTTTCACGAAGTAACTTCATTAACTGTTGTGTTTCATCATCTGTTAAGTTAGGATTTATATTTAATGTTTTGCCAGGCTCAATTTCTACTGTTATGCTCTTGGAGGAGATATAAGTTGATGTTTGAGATAAATTTTCAGTTTTAAGGTTTTGTTGTGATACAGGTTCTAAGATTACAGTTAATTGATCATGTGTTTCAGAGTTAATCGAAGAAGGTTCGGAAATAAATTTACTAATTAGTTCATCCTCGGTTGTATCTTTAAAAGTTAAGGCTTGTCTAATAGTCAAGATGGGTTGGGTATCATCATCCTCATAGTCTAACCATATAGAGTTATCATTGTTAATCATAGGTGTAGCATGAGGGTAAAGAGTGAGCTGCTTAGTTTCATATCCATTAGAAATTGTCATTGAACCTAATCTACAGCTGATGAAGGCATCTGTTGTAGCCAGCCAAGGTCTCCCTAAAATCAATGGATGTCCCCCCAACTTTGTTTTATTCTGTAATACAACAAAATAAGCTGGGTAGTTCCAAGATTCGACTGAAATTATCAGGTCTTCAATAACCCCTTCTGGTTTGATTGTGGAACGATTAGCTAGTTCTAGAATGGTTGGGGTCTCTCTAATTACATTCTTTAACTGTAATAACTGTGCAGTTTCAAATGTCATTATGTTTATAGCAGCACCTAAATCTACGAAAACTCTGGAAACAAAAGTTTTTCCAACCTGTACTATAACCGTAGGATGACCAGGGTCACCATATTTCACAAGAGGGGTTTTTCCTATCATTAAAGTAGCTAGATCACCCATCACATGAAATGTGAGGGGATCTTTAGCTTTTCTTCCAGGTTTCTTAATGCAAATGTCTCTAACAGTTCTAGCATAAATTGGTACATCTCTAAGTGCTTGTAAGAGTGGAATTTTAACATACAGATTCTGCAATTCTCCTAGAAGGTTAAAAGCAGGTGACTCAAGTGTCTTGGTAAGAGCCAGATGTTCAGGGAATGGCGGCTCTGCTGTTTCAGCAGTTTTATGAGAGGGTGACTCAATTGTTCCAACATTCTTATTGGATGACTTATCTTTTCCTGTCTTCTCTTTATCAGAGTCAGAAGAAGTAATGTCATCAATAATAGGTTCGAATACTCTCCCAGACCGCAAATGAATATCATTAGGGAAAATAGGCTGGTTCTGAATATCAATGACCTGCAAAGCTTTATTACTATTAGGGTTGGGGTTCGGTTGTATAGGCAGCTGGGGTCTCATTGTGTGGCTATTCGGTGGAGTGTTTGATGGTATAGAGAGAGATTGCTGATACTGGGGGAATTGGTTTGGAAATGGGATTTGCTGAGCTGTCCAGCTTGGGTTCCACTAATTAAAATAAGATTGCTGTAGAGACCAGGGATTCCATATTGTAGGATCCACAAAGGGAGGGTTTGGTTGCTGCATGGGTGGGAAGTTCATTTGGTTTAAGGGTGGGTATTAGATTTGATTTAAGGGCGGGTAATTTTCTTGAAAAGGAGGATGATTATTCCAACGATTAAATGGCATACAGAATTTGTACCTTGTCCTCGTGGTTGCCATTGCCTCCTCTGTGTCAGCAAGTAAACTGCTTTAGCTTCTTCTTCAGTTGGTTGCAGTGCTGCTTTTATTCCTGGTAAAGAAGGGCATTGTTGAGTCTCATGGTCCTTCTCGCAAATAGTGCAAATTGGTACCTTGTCCAGTGGGCATTCCCTTAGTGGGTGTTTTTATCTGCATTTAGAGCAGAAAATAGCCAAAGCAGCGTCTGCGTCTGCCTGCTTCTTTTTAACCTGCAAGGTATCAATTTGTGAAGCCAAAGAGCTTAACATTTCAATTTTAAATTCTTCAAGTAAGTTACCTATTTCAGCCCTTGTTGCTCCTCCACTAGCTGATTTTTGGACTCTTGAGTATGTAATATCTCTGCTTTTTGGTCTGTTTACTGCTCCTCTTGAACATCTCTTACAGAGGTTGACAATCTCATCATACGATTCCTTAGATATATCCCCTTTTCCAAGCATATTCAACATGTCTAAACAGTCATCCCGTACCCCTTTCAACAGATTGACTTAAGAATATCCTTACTCATATCAAGGTGATCGGATCTCTACAAATTATATTGTAACCTCTCCATGAAATCCTCTAGATTTCCGTCCTCCTTCTGAACCATCTTAAATAATTCCTCCTTCCTCTCTCTTGTTCGGTAATAGTCTTGGTATTTGGCCAAGAACTTTTCTTTCATATGCTCCCATGTTGTGATCACATGTCCCCCCAAGCTCATGAACCACCTCAGTGCATTTCCTTTTAATGTTACTGGAAATAACTTTAACTTTTGAGGATTAGTAACATAATCATAACTTCTACACAATATATCAAACTCAAATAGAAATTCATCAGGGTCTTCAGATGATAAACCATAGAAATTAGGTAGGGCTAAGAGTGGGATGTTCTTCATAGGAGTTGCCCCTCTAGGAAGATCTTCAATAGGGAATTCCAAGGTGGAAAGGGAATTTTCTCCTCTTCCTTCTCTTCGTCCCCCACCAAAGTGTCCTTCATTGTTTCCGTCCATTAGTGGTTCCCTTGTTTTATTTGCCTGGTCTTCAGTGCTTTCTGTTGGGCTCTCAATGTTCTGAACTGGTTCCTCAACTTCAATATCTTCTATTGGTTCTTCAATATCTTCCACTGACTCCTCAGTTTGTTCTACTGTCTCTTTAGCCTTTTCTGGTCCCAATACTTCCTCTGTTTCGTAGTCCGTCTGGAGAGAGTGCTCAGTCTGTGGCCTCCGAGAGCTTATCTTCTGAGATGTTTCATCTTTTAAAATAATGTCGTTAATGAAAGTTTTCCTTCCTCTCTGCCTTTGCTCGTACCGCCTGTAGGGTTAGTTTTCCTGCGTCGTCTCATGCATCCTTTACATCTAAAAGAAAATCGTTAATGGTCTTAAAATCTTTGGTCGCCTTCCCCGGCAACAGCACCGAAATGTTGGTCACTTTAATTTCTTATTAATTAAACAGTCAAGTGCCACATAAATTGTCAGCCCGGGAAAGTCTAATTACTTCAAAGGAAACTACGTACTATATGTACTCAATCTTAATAGCACTAAAAGTTGTAGTATAAACAAATCACACCTCGTTTAAAGCTTCACCCTGTGTTACAGCAACTATACTCTATTGCAGATATCTAACAAGGGATGAATAATTGATTAGAAAGAATAAATCTACAAAAGAAAACAATGGCTATTCTGTAACAAAGGATCCGGACCCTATCCCCAGAGCGGGAACCTTCAGCACCTGCCTCTATTTATCTAATTCGCCAATTCACTCTGTAAACCTAACCACCGGTGAGACACTCATGAAATAACATCAATCGATTAAGAAAGAAACAGAGTTTCAGCAAAAGTAAAATAACATCCAGAAACAATACTTGTTAACAAGGTATGAATAGAAATCACACTTAACACACGACAGAAAGATAATGGGTGAATCTTGTGATGAAGGTGGGCCCTGTCCTTCTCACAAGATTCCCCAAGAAACAGAAGCTAAAATGAGATACTCAGAACAAAACTCTATTCATTCATCAATATACCATATTATAGAAAAGATTCAGTCTCATTCCCTCAACTAAAACCTCTTGTTACAGCCTGTTCATTCCCCCCTTCTAATTTAGATGTCTCCTCTTTATATAGAGGAGACATCTATTACAAAAGATTTATATTATAGATTCTAGTTCAACCCATTATACAAAAATAGGGAAATCAGTTTCCCGTCAACAGAATGTTGTTACAGTAATTTAGATTATGAATGTTACATCCAATGTAACAGCTTCCTCGGTGATCGATCAGGTTCCTCTGTTGTTGTCAAATCTGTTACGCAAATCTCAACTGTTTCAGCTTCGAGATTTGAGTGTTGTTCTTGCTGTTTCAGCTTCGAGATTTGCGTGTTGTTCTTGTTGTTTCAGCTTCAAGATTTGCGTGTTGTTCCTGCTATTTCAGCAACTACAAAAGATAGTCCTGCCAGCTTCAGGCAGTTTCAGCAATGCGGGCTACACATCATTCTTTAATTGTTCAGCAACTTAATCAACTTCAAAGATCAATTATGAAGATAGCATGATTATATGTTAAATAATTAAACATATAGCGATGAGAAGAGTCACTGCATACCTTTGGAATAATTGAGTCAAAACACTAACAAGGACTTTCAAATATGGGTTGAAAAGGGTGATATTATAACAAAATGTATGGTGAGAGAGAGAAAATATGGGGTCCTAACAGGAGGGTATTTCTACCTTGTATTCAGGGGGTGACAGATAAGATTGCTAAAATCCTGAGAAAGAAAGACATAATCACACAGTTCTCAGCACCTGGAATAATTAGACAAGGTATGAGGTCTGTCAAAGATAATATTCATAGACATCAACTTAAGGGAGTTTATAAAATAAATTGTTCATGTGGAAAAAGTTACATTGGTGAAATGGGTCGCTCCTTGAAGACAAGACTAAAGGAACATGGAGTTGATATTAGGAATGGAAGGTCTCATACTTCGGCCCTGGCAGAGAATTCCTCAAAAACTAAGCACCATCTCTGTTTGGAAAACACCTCAATTGTCACAAGGGAAGAACATCATCATAAGCAAAAGATTAGATAGGCTCTTGAGGTTATGAAACATCCACATAATCACAACAGGGACAATGGTATCGAGATCAGTGGTAGCTGGTTTAGAGGAATTAAGACCACCTACACATCCCAAGTATAACACTTAGTAGGTAGCTATCTCCCTTTCCTATCCATCTTAGGTTAAAAATTAGCATAAAATTTGTTTTATTACTATTATTGTTACTCTTAATAATCATTTTTGGGATAATAATAATTAATATTTAATTATAACATTTATAATTATTATTATTAATCAAGTAAACTATAGTAAAATAGTAGGAATATCATAATAATTACTACTATTATTAATATGAAGTACAATTAATTAGTATTATTATTAAGAATATTTTATTAGATAAATAAGAAGAAGTTTATTATCAACCAAATAATTTATAAGAATTAGGATAAATATAAAGTTGAATAATTAATCTGAATAAAGTCCAATTAATTAATTAACCTCTAATATATATCTTACAATAGTAGTAACTCTTGATACTCATGAATTTTATATTAATAATTAAATATAAATTGAGTAATATAATTTTATAAAAAATTATTAATAAACATTATTATTATAAAAAACTAGTAAATAAAATTAAAATGTTATTAATAATAAACTTTAGTAGAATTAGTAGTGAATATTTATTATAATAATGATAAATTATTAATATATACCATTAATTAATTAATTAGTAGTATTATTACTAAATTATACAAAGAATATTATATTAAGTCAAGATTAAGAAAAAGTTCTATTAATCAAATAATTAACTCTTCACATTAGATTTAATATAAAAATAGTTGGAATAATTATATAATCCAATTAATTATAACTTCTAAAATAAATCTCAAATAAAAACTATAAAAAAATTACAAGAAAAACTTAATATAGAAAAATTAAAAATATGGATAATAATAATTATTAACCAACCGACCTTCATCTCATCCTTAAATCAAAACAACTCACCTCATAACTATTTAAACCTCTCATTTAGCTCTTCTACTATCAACATTCAGAAATAGTCCTCATGATGGATCCCTATTGGGGTTTGAAATATTGACAGAATATGATTACTACTGTGGGTTCTCTAGTAACTAACTCAATAGATGTATTTATTTTGGGAGGCCTTTTTCCAAATTAAATTCAACTCAAGGATCAACTCTTGATTGTAGGTGAAATTGTATATGATAGAGAGTTGGTATTGATCTCTCTTAGAGGTCTTCCACCAAAATGGGAGACATTAATTACAACTATTAGTAGCAATGACATGTTTCCTTCATTTGATAAGCAATTGCACAAGTGCACTCAAGAAGAGTCGAAGATGATCTCTAGAGGAAGAATTCCAAAGCATGAAGAGGGAGAACCAACTGCATTTGTTGCTCAATACAAGTAGAGAAAAGAAAGAGGATGACCATCTAATTCAAGAAAAGCTCCTCTAGTATCCAAGGACTCCCATAGAATATTTAGAAGATACTTGTCAAAAGTTTAATGCTGCAATTTCCACAAGCATGGTCATTTTTCTTGAGATTTTTCAAAAAATGGTAATGTTCGAATATCCAACAACAACAATCATGGCTACAACAACAACAAGTTTAACAATAGAAGAAGAGAAGCTATTACTGCTTGTGAAGAAGGTCATCTTCATCCCAATAGATCAATAAACTCAAGGTATGAGAATAATGTAGCTAAAACTCAATCTAAATATTTATTATTTCTTCTCTATCTAGTTCCTCTCCTCCAGATTAATTTGATTGCTAGCTGGTAGATAGTGGGGCCTCTAGACAATTGACTGGTTACTGTAAAGTCCTCTCAAACCTAGTTGAGAGGGAGACCAATTTGAAAATCATTCTTGGGGAAAATTCTACTTATTATGTGAAGGGGCACTAGCTTTGTTTCATTTCATTTGGATTATGGCCAAACTATACATCTACAAGATGTTTTATATGTGCTAGAAATGAAAAATAGCCTTGTATCTATATATGCCTTGGAGGAAAAAGGAATGAAAGTTTCCTTCATAAATGGAAGTGTCCTAACTTGGCCAATGAATTCTAGCTTGAGGGATGCCTTCAATTTGGAATTAATATTTGAAGGAATTTATAAATTCAATGAAAGAAAAATATAAACATTGTTCTATGATATTAATCATCAATACGAGTTGTGGCATTGTATATTTTCACACCTACATTATAAAGCCTTGCCTCATGTGAAAAATATGGTTTCTGGGATACCTGAGATTTGTGTGGATCGTGAAGGGACCATTCCCTTCTAGCAAAAGCAGGACTGGTGGAATACTCCAACTTATTCATTATGATCTGTGCGGACCTGTCAGTGAATTCTCTTGGTGGTTACTTGTACTACATAATCTTTATTGATGACTTCTCTCACAAGACATGGATTTTCTTCTTGAAGAACAAGGACCAAGAATATGATATCTTCAAGTACTTCAAGGCCTTGGTGTAAAATCAAACAGGAAAGAAGATCAAAGTTTTCAGGTCTAATAATGGAGGAGAATTCATTTCAAATGAGGTCATTGACTTTTGAAAGAAAGCAGGAGTAAAGAAGGAGACTGTCATACCTTATAATCCTGAGTAGAATGGTGTAGCTGAAAGGAAGAACATGACTAGAATGGAAATATCCATAGCTATGTTGCATGATCAAAATTTGTCGAATTTTATATGGGGAGAAGTTTTTGACATTGTTGTCTATGTTCAAAATAGGACTCCTCATCAAGATTTTAGTGACAAGACTCCTAAAGGAGTTTTCACAGGTGTAAAACCCAAAGTTGGACATTTGAGGATTTTTGGTTGTGTCTTCTACTTTCATGTGTCAAACGAAAAGAGGAACAAGTTGGAAACTTCAGGAAAGAAAGGTAGTTTTTTGGGTTATTGTGAAAATTTTAAAGCTTATAGAATATAAGTACATATTCAAATGAATATCGAGTTTAGCAAGGATGTGACATTTGATGAAAATGTTTCCCTTGGAAAAGTAAGGGACACACCTCCCCCTACAATTTTGAGAGAAAGGATGATGTCATGGATATACAAGAAGGCCCTCCTATGACTGATCTAGATCTTGATCTTGTTTATGATCCCATGGAACCCTTGGACCCGTTGGATCCACATCTATGTGATCCTCCCTCTAGGAAGAGACCACTATGGCTCGTGAGACCTTACTAGATGTTGTGAGACATGCTTCTCAAAGAGGAACCTTTAGGAAAAATAAGAAGACATGTCAATATCAGGGATATGTTGTAGCAATGAGAAACATTATGCATGTTAAACCACACACTTTTGAAGAATTAGTGAAAGAAAAAGTATGGAAGGATGCTTTGGTTGATGAATATGAGTCCATCGTGAAGAAAAATGTGTGGGAAGTGGTTTTGAAACATGAAGGAAGTCTTTTGTGACTTCTAAATGGGTTTACAAAACCAAACATGGTGCTTATGGTAGTGTTGAGAAGTACAATTTTGTAGCTAGAGGATTCTCCCATAAAGAGGGAGAGGACAATGATGAGATATTTTCACTATTTTCTTAATATACTGCCATCCAATTGATCATTTTTCTTGCTTCTAGAAAAGGATGGACATTATACTAGATGGATGTAAAGATTATGTTTCTAAATGGAATACTTGGGAATAAGTACACTTGGAGCAACCACAAGGCTTTGAGGAGCATGACAAGAATACTCATGTATGCAGGTTGAAGAAATCACTCTATGGATTGAAGCAAGCCCTTAGGGTTTGGTATGCCTACATTGATAGATTATTATGTAGCTTGGATTTACAATGATCCGGATCTTCGGGGATGCCCCAAAGATCTGAAAAATTGTGATGCCAGAAAGAAAATGAGAGAAAACAAAATAAATAAAACCACAAATAAACTTTTCTTTTATTATTAAAACAGATAATAATTGTAAAAACTACATTGTGGTGGACAATCTATCTTTTTATAAAATACGACTTGTTACTTATAGCCTTTTTTGGTTACAATGCCATAGGTAAATTCCATGGGTGGGTAAATACCATGGGCGAATGAATACATTGGGTTGATGTCACTTACAATACCATGGGTGGATGCCACTTATAATACCATTTGTTAATTCCATGGGTGGATAAATACCATGGGTTGATGAATACCATTAGCAGATTCCACTTACAATACCATGGGTGAATGCCATTTTCAATTCGGATCATTCCTCCCTCCTTAAGAAGCAGTGGCCCCCATTGCATGAATTTACCTTCTAAGAAGCCCTTGTTGAATATGAAGAGCCACTGAAGAGAAAGGTTTTGTGTGGTTAACCCATAACTGTGACGAACAAAGATCTGAGGGTAGAGATACCCTATAATTCTTGTGACCAACTGTGATACTGACAATGTGCAGCCTAGAAAATGGAATTCGATGAAGTATGGGTTTGTGGATGACCTATAACCTTGACAAACAAAGATCTAAGGATAGAGATACCATGTAATTTGTGCGACCAACTGTGATACTAATAATGTGCGGCCTAGAAAATGGACTTTGATTAAGTGTGTATTTGTGGATGACCCATAACCATGAAAAACGAAGATCTGACGATAGAGATACCCTGTAATGCTTGTGACAAATTGTGATACTAATAGTGTGCGACCTAGTAAATGGACTTCGATGAAAATGATTTTGTGCAGTTGAACCATAACCATGATGTTAATTGTTGATGAAGTCACAGGTGCCTACATAGCCTGGGGTGGGAGCGCACATCTCCAAAGAACCCAAGTCGAATGCTTCTATGTTGAAACTGGTGAGCATGAAGTGGGTGCCTACTAAATCAGGGTGGGAGGGCATGTCTCCAAAGGGAAACCTCTCTGAATGTTGCTCCAAATTTAAAATGGACACAACTTAGCCAGTACAACTCTAAATCTTTATTATAACCTATTTTTGGAAATAGAATGACCATTATGCATCTTCCCACGTGTTGGAAATCTTTATCTAGAGAATCTGGAATCTTAGATTTGCGCTGCAACTGTTCTGCCATCGCAAAAGTTCTAAAAGGTTAGCTGATTTTAAATCAATGATATCTCCCACATCCAAACTCTGATTCAGTCGATTTGTTTTTTGAATTTGGGTATTTTTTCGCAAGCAATCCAAATCTTTTTTTTTTGGCACCAAAAGTTTCAGATTTGATATGCAAACTCGGTGCCCAAAAAACATCTTGCAAAAAGATAATAAAAAAATTCTTCCCATTGTGGAGGTCATATTAAGTGCATGAAGTTTGTTGAATATTTCTGCAAAACTTTGAAGCTGAAATTTTCATCAAACCCTCATTCCCATGGAAACGTGACATGAATATGATACTTCTGATCCAAATCTTCGAGGGAGGCCCCCAAGATCTAAAAAATTGAAATGCCAAAAGAAAATAGGACACACATTAAACAAAACCACTAAGAAATGTTTGATTAAAAGAGAGAATAATTGTAAAAGCTACATTATGGTGGAAAATATGTCCTTTTACGAAATGTGACTTGTTACTTGTATCCTTTTTTGTCTATAATACCACAGGTAAATTCCATTGGTCGGTAAATACCATGGGTGAATGAATACCATGGGCTTATATCACTTACAATACCATGGGTGAATGGATACCATTTTTGGATGCCACTTACAATACCATTGGTTAATTCCATGGGTGGACAAATACCATGGGTTAATGAATACCATGGCTGGATGCCACTTACAATACCATGGGTAAATTCTATGGGTGGATGAATACCATGGGTGAATGCCATTTTCCATTCAGATCATACAAGAAGTAATGTTGATTGAAATATCTACTACAAAGTAGTATAATGCATGCCCCTGATTTTGGTATTATATGCTGATTTATTTTTGATAGGTGGAGAGCCTCTTATTCTCTAGTGTAAGAGGGAGTTGGCATTTGAGTTTGAGATGAAAGACCTTGGTTTGATGCATTTCTTCCTCAGCTTAGAGGTGTGGAAGATACCTGATGAAATTTTTCTTTCTCAAGGGAAATATGTTGTCAAGCTACTGGAAATATTTGGAATGGTAGAATGCAAGTTGACGAGCCTCTAAATTAGACATAAATTAAGGCCCATACCTCTAAATAAAAAATTAATTTAAGGCCTATGACCATCCTTTAGCACATTAAACCTCTGTTTCTACAATAGATAATGTATTTTAGGCTTTAATATATTCATTAGGAAGGTTTATAAATAATTGGATATTTATGCGTAATATTATTTATTTCTGTGGAATATTACGAGAATATTGGGTAGATTATGAAGATTTGGAGGAGATAATTTAGTGACTTTCTCCCTACTATAGGAGGATCACTATTAAATAATAAATCAACAAGATATTATGGAATTATGGCACAAATTGTGGAACTCCAATGATTGAGAAAATCTAGGAATGTGTTCCTTGCCATTTAATGTGGATTCCTAATATTGGGGACCAGATCCACTAATCAAGGTATATTGATGGGGAAATCTTCCTCCTTTCATGGGAAATGATTCCTAATCATTTTGTATAAGTACCAAGTCGAATTTTCCTCTAGGCAAGGATTTTCATTAGTGTTCATGTGGGAAGAACTCGTATTTCTACAACTCCATTGTATTTTCTTGCAGGGATGTAATTGTATTGATAAAAATAATGAAGATTGGTGTCATGTTAAGCTTCTAAATCTTATTATAATTGATAGGTCTCTAAGTTTCCTTGGGCTTGGCCATCCCTAGAGCCTCAAAGATGATCAGCACCAGTATTGCAGCAAGAATGTTGTAACTCATGGGGCTACCAACTTTACTTTATCAACCCGGGGTTCGTACAAACTTGGAGGTGATAGTGTTGTATACACAAGTAAAAGTGATGGCTCTTCTCTTTGTCACTGCTCAGCTGGTGATAGACCATTATTTTTTTTCAAGCCAGACTTCTATGGATTCATAAGAAGCTTGATTACTCATGAGAGAAAGATAAATATACTCTATGAGAAAGCTTGTCTACTGTAGTAAGGAAGAAGACTGAAATCAAATGCTAAAAACACACCATTTTCTAACTAACTGCTAAGAGACTATACTTCAAAAATAATTCTAAGTTGACATGTATGCAATCCTATTGTCCTAAGCATGTAAATTCAAAACATCAAACATTCTACTACTATGCATGCAACTGACTAAAATAAATATGTTTTTCTTTTTGTCTTTTTTTTTATGGAAAAATGTGAAAGCTAATCTCTATTGGTGATGTGGAAGGTGGCTTAGGGATGTTGGTGAATGGTTAGAAGGTTGGGGAGACCAGTAGGTGACCTTTTATAGCTTCCTAGAGGCTTTTCCCTCAATTCTACCTCAAAACCAGCCACTACAGGGAAAACTATAGGATGTCCTAAAAACCTACAAGATTCCCTGTATTTCTACAAGATACAACTGAGAGAAAAAGGATGGGTGTTGAAGGTGATATAAGGCTTAGGGAAGGTGTTTTGTGGATGGAATGAGACAATAAAATGCCTAGAATCACTCAAAACCCAAAACCAAGGTTGGGAGATGGTTGGATTTGCTCAACAAGCTTGGAGAAGTTTCCTTGTAAAATGATGAAATTGGTGAGGGTCTTAGTGAAAGCAAGGAATGATCATGGATGGATGAAGTTGGAAGGAGGTTGCTGACTACGAGATTATTTGTACTTATGAAACACCTGTATTGCATCAAACATTGATATTTACCCAAAAATCATGTAAACAAGAAGAATTTCAACGATCTAGGAAAACAGAGTTCAATGACCTAGTTGTCTACTTCACGCGTGAAGAAAACTTGCAGAATAAGATGGGATCATCAATGAGGTCTAATGTAAAATTGAATATGAAAGAAGTGATAACTAAATCCTACTCTTGCAAACTGATCAAATGCTAGCTTAAGTACAGAAAACCATAAATTCTATGAGAAAGTAGAACTCTATCTGTTTGGGGTTGCATGGGAGTTCTTTCCTCAAATCATGACCCCTGAAGGAAGAAGTGAAGCCAAAACACCTATGGAAAATTTTTTGATATTCCTTTATTTCTTCTAAACTACTGCTAAAGTAAAGCACAAATGGAAGCAAACTAATAAGCAACTAATCAACTCTACACTACTTGCAATGAAATAATCTTAAAGACAATTCAACCATTAAGCTATGAAATCAATCTAAGCATACAAATACAAGAAGAGGATTCTTTTATACTAGGGTTGGTCCCTAACCCAAGTGCTTCAGTCCTCTGAGTTAACTCATTGCTGGATCAAGAAAATGCTCATTCTCATTATCAAAACAGAAAATTATTTAGTAATGTCTTACTCAAGTCTTGAACTCGAAAATGACTAGTGTTTTTACAACAAAAATTCGAATCCTAATGAGGCTTTAGACCTATTTATTTATACAAATGAAGTCTTCAATGAATTCCTTAAATATAGGGAGGCTCAGCTCCCAAACTAGAGATAAACTAACTCTTTGATTGTCACTTGCTCGACTGCCTTTTGATCTCCATGACTTGGCTGCTTGTAATCCGAGGTAGTGTGATTGCTGGAGGAATATTCGAATGAGGGAGGAGTAAATGAGGAGGATATACCTTCTTAATATCTCCTCCTTGTCTCATTTGCATTCCAACCTTTAATTAGCCAAAAATCCATGATTTTCTCTCACAAACTCTCATTTAATACACCTTAGTCCACTAGGCATAATATCTCACTATGACTCATCTCATTAAACAAAATATAATCAAAATAGGTAATAAAGTGTGAGAATATTTTATTTGATTAAGCTAGGAGGTGGATTAAGGCCATATAGTGACCCAATGATGAGGCTCATCAAGAGCCCTTTTGTATCATTTTATTTCCTTCTTTTCACTTCTTATTCACATGCATCTCTTGTTTTTGTTTCTTTCTACTTTTGCATTTAGTATTAGTGATTTCTTGTTGTAGGATTGGGATAAATGGCTTATGTAAGTTATTTTTCAGGATAAAAAGTATCATTTCATCCTTGAAAAAGCTTTGGAAGTGTTGCCATTATGTTTCTGGTGAGGTTATATGTTACACATGTTGTACTTGATGGCAACACCCATGGCATGGCTCTCAATATGATGAGAATTAAGAAGTACGCAGGAGAACAGTTTAGAAGATGCGTACCCGCAGGTACGCCATGCAAGGACAGCGTCCAAACTCGTAAGTCATCCGTTCAGGAGGTGCGTACCCCAGTGCACACACTTCAAGGCAGTAAAATGCGCACACGTGGGGTTTCTTATTTTTAACCCTTGGTATTTGGCCGACGGTATTGTGTTATTATGGTTTTGGCCCGTGGTATTGATCCATGATTTGAGGAAGAGCTTGCTTATATAAAGCAAAGGAGATCATTTGGCTTGAGTATGCTTTTGGTTGAATATCTTAAGATCTGAAATATTTGGGTTATTGTTTCAAAAAGCTTGATCTATATGAAAGTGAAGTGGAAAGTGAATATGTGAAGGGTGATCTCTCGAGCGCTCGATCAGATCTGGGTATCCGTCTAACTGTAGCACACTGGTGATCTGCAAATTCGGCCCTAATCTAATGTACGCAAGTGTTTAACGGTGCCTCTGCGTAGGTACGCAGAGCAGAAGAAGGCGAGCTGCATGGGTACGCAGAGCATAAGAAGGGTGACTGCGTGGGTACGCAGAGCAGAAACAGGCAAACTGCGTGGGTGCGCAGAGCAGCAGTGGTTCAGGTGCGTACGCACAGTAAACGTACACGACGCGATAGTCTTTTTCGGTGCGTGCCTACTGTGACAGTACGCGGCGCGATAGTGCATTTGGGTGCATACTGTACGCAGCACAGTAGAAGAAGCAGTGCGTGGTCACGCAATGCAGCAGAAGGAACTCTGCGGGTATACGTAGAGAAGCAGAGGGTGAAGTGCGTAGCGACGCAGGCCAAAGAAAGGAAAGCTGCGTATCAGTCTCATGACTATCTGTTGACTGAATTTTTCTGTTGATAAGGTGTTCTGGGTTTAGTTCTATGTTGTTGATCTGGTTACTGCTATTGACTGTGAAATCTACATGTACTTGATGATCATTTGATGTATATGGATCTAGTTTGAAAATTTATGAAAAGTGGTCCTTGAAAGAAGTAGGGGGTTGTAGCTCCCTTCCAGGAGA